>APFE031660075.1:15204-107883 GCA_000404065.3 Pinus taeda
GCCCAATGGTTTGAACTTATCACACTATGCATGCCTCTCTGTTTGAAAGCATCATCCTTCCTACCACCAAACATAAAACCCTTTGAACCCAATAGCTAGCCTAAAATCATCATCAACAAAATCATTGAGAGAGAGCCCTCTCTGATTGTAGGTAGGCTAGAACCTGCAGTCCAAAGATTGGTTTGTGGTTACCTCGGCCGTATCCCTTCAGGAGCTTAGGGACAACCTGAGTGTTAACATAATGGCGACTCCACTGGGGACTTCCTCAGATAATCTCACAAATCCAGTCCGAAGCTCCGCTGAGGAAGAATCTGACCTTTAAAAAGCTTTTGTTTAGCCTATATTGTTAGAAAAATCCCCCCCCCAAAAAAAAAACAAAAAAAACAAGCTAGAAGCTGGCTCCCAAAAAGAATTCGCGTTATACAAGATCAAATCCAGACCCAAATCCCCCAGCTATTTTCGAAAATCCCAATATAATCCCTAAGATCCTTAGACAACAAGAGTAGCAAAAAGATTTTGCTGGTACCATTCCTGAGACAGTTCAGCCAAGCTGTGTTCCAACCCCTGTCAAAGTTTTATTTCGTTCAAACCCTACTTCCCCTTGTTCATCATCCTCTTCTCCAAGTCCCGTTTCTACACCTTTGTTCGCTACACATACCACCAATACTACTCCTATTATCCCAGTTGCTCTAGTTGTTCCACTTATCTTTGTTATTCCACTTATCCCTGTTAATATGGCTAACAGATATGCGCCTTTACAGCTGCCTGCTAATCCCGCGGCTATGCCTCAGGATTACCAAACTAAAATAACTTATTTTGATGGCATAGGTGCCTACACACCCCTTCAGCATACAACGAAAATGTTGGACTACTTTGAGAGTTATGAGATTGACGATGATAGTGTGAGAATGAAGATTTTTGTCCAAAGTTTGACAGGTGATGTCAGGACTTGGTTTAGAGCACTCCCAGCCAATTCCATAGCAGACCCAGACGCCTTATACCAGTCATTTATCAACAGATGGGAGAAAAAGAAAGACCCCTTGCACATATTATCTGAATATGACATTATCAAAAGAGGTCCTCAGGAGACTATCTTAGACTACTGTGCAAGGTTTAATAATGTTTATAATGCAATACCACAGAACTTAAGACCTCCACCTGATCTTGCTTTGTACAAATTCCCTGATGGTTTTGATCCCGATATGGCTTATCAGTTAAGGGAAAGAGACCCTCAAAGCCTTGCAGAAATGCAAAATGTTGCGGTTAGTGTGGAGGCAAACCTGATTGCTAAAAGAAACAGAGCTAGAACCAAGAGAAGAACCACCTTCAAGGAAGAACCCTCAGCCTTCGACCAGAAACTAGATGCTATTATCAGTGGCATGCACAGGCTGGGAGATAGAGTGGAAAGTGTTGAGAGGAAATCATCATGGGAGGGACAACAGCCTAACGCTACAAGGAACCCAAATTTCAGGAAAGCTCAGAACACAAATGCTGCCAGATCTAGCCCACACCGTGATATAAGACCTCCTTTCCAAGAAAACTACATAGAGGCATCCACTTCTAGTGAGCCCACAAAAGAGACTCACATGAACTTGATAGATTCGAAGGATGAGCAACAAATTTTTCTCACTCAAGAAGATCAAGACTACCATGATGTAAATCAATTTCAGACTAAGTCTAGAGAGTCTTTTGATTTTAAACAAGGCTATGATTCTGCTGTGTATGAGGTCCACAAACAATATAAGCTGAGAACAAGAACCATTGATGTCCCGGCACCTAGAAAGACAAAAGACAGCAAACATCCCAACAATATTAAAGGCAAGGTTATTATAACAGAACCCGCTGATATTTCTGTCCCAAACCTGCACCAAGTGACTATAGAGGACATAACAGACATACAGCCTCCTATTGATCAGCCTCTGCTTCCTTCTTCCTTGAAAGAAGACTTGAACAGCACACCTAAAAATCTTCCCAAAACAGAAATACCACAAAGTATCATTCATCATAATGCTGATAATCAAAAGGAAAACACAGAAAATATTCTTGAAAAGGAGAAATCCGCTACTGCTAACGCAAAGATTCCATTGGAAAAACCATTTAACTTAGAAGCAGAGATTGGAAAACTTAAGATATTCATCCCCCTCTCAGAACTTGCCAAGCATGATGTTTATAGGCAACAAATTCAAAGGTCACTTCAAATGCCAGAGGTCAAGGATAATGTAAATGTTTTAGATGATACCCCTGAGCTGCTATTTGGTCCAGAAGTTAATGGAAAATCAACATATGGATCTTTTCCACCCTTTTATGTCAGTCTGCACATACATGACAAGATCTTGCATAATGCTATGTTTGACTCAGGTGCCTCACACAATCTTATGCCCAAAGCTGTAATGGAAAAGCTAAACCTTGATGTCACAAGACCCTACAAAGATTTGTTCTCCTTCGACTTAAGCCAGGTCAAGTGTTTAGGCTTAATCAAAGACGTTTGTGTGTCTCTAGTCCAATTTCCCAACAAGACAATCCTAATGGACATAGTAGTTGCCGACATTCCACCAAAATATGGGATGCTCTTATCAAGATCTTGGGGAGCAAAACTCCAAGGATCCCTCCAACTTGACCTCTCTTATGCCACTATATCTGTCTTTAGGCAACCAAAGAGATTGTACAGGGAAACACTGATGAAGTATGTGGTAAGTAGTGAGGAAAAGCCCCAAAATTTTCCAATTTACTCAATCCATTCTGATATGGATTCATTTATCCTTTTCAATTATGATACCAATCCTCCAACTAATGAGAAACCTTTAGTTGTAGAGCTAGAAACATGCATAAACGAGGAATCGGTTGCCCAGGCCCATGAAATGATCACAACAATCAAGGCAACCAGCAAACAAGTAAAACTTCCCCAAATAGAAATTTTAAATCTATCCAATCCTAGAATGACTGAAACTCTTAATACAAACCACAAGCAAGAAATCACATGGTATTTAGAGTTTGATGGTTCTGTCAACAAGTTAGGAGCAGGGGCAGGGATATGGATTCACAATACACATGACAATCATGTAGAAGGCCATGCCTACAGACTAAATTTCAGATGTACCAACAACATGGTAGAGTATGAGGCTCTCCTCTTAGGCCTAAAATTGCTCAAAGTTCTAGGAGCTACAAAAGTGTCCATTCTAGGTGACTCCGATTTAATCATACAACAAATGAAAGGTAACTTTGTTACTAACGACAATAGAATGAGGGCCTATAGGGCTGCTGCCACAGAAATACTTAATACCTTCACTGAATCCGAGCTTGCCAAGATTTCTAGAAACCATAACATACATGCACACAGCCTAGCCACTTTTGCTAGCACATGCAAGCTTCCCTTTGAGCCAAATCACCATTTTACTGCTTAGATAAAACATAGGCCCGCTGTTCCTAACAATATTAAACACTGGCAAGTATTTGAAAATGATGCCTAGATTAACAATTTCCTCACTCTTGAGGGTGAGTTTTCAAATGTAAACATTGACATAGAGGCCATGAACGATTCCCAGCAACAAACAAACGAAAATCAGTAGGTGCTAACAGCTGCAACAGCAAAACAAATCCTTAACCCAACTGTTTTTGTTAATGCAAACATAGAAGAGCTGAAACAAATGCATATAGATGAAACAACCAAAGCAGAGGCCGAGTTCATTGATCTAAAGAATAACTTTTTGCCTGCTGGCCTCACTCCATTAGAAGAAATGTTTGATGATAATGATGTGCCCAAAAAGCCAAAAATGGAGCCTCTAGATGCTGCTATAGAATGGCACAAGATAGGGACAGCAGAAAAGCCCAAAATGATTAAATTGTCCAAAAATCTGCCCCCTGATCAAAAACCAAAGTATGTGGATTTGTTCAAAGAGTTCCAAGATGTATTTGCATGGATTTATGAGGACTTGAAGTCCTATGACACCTCAGTGATTCAACATACCATTCCCTTAAAACAAAATCAAAAGACTTTCAAATAGAAGTTGAGGAGAGTCAATCTTGTGCTTCTCCCCTTGATTGAGAAGGAAGTAAAGAAAATGTTTGAAGCAGGTATCATAGCACCCATCAGATTTTCTGAATGGGTATCCAATCTGGTTCCCACAAGGAAAAAATCAGGTGAGATCAAACTGTGTGTGGACCTAAGAAACTTAAACCAAGTCTCTCTGAAAGACCACTATCCTTTGCGCAAAATGGACCACATCCTACAAAGAGTAGTGGGGTCATCTAGAATCTCTTTACTAGATGGATTTTCAGGTTTTGAATCAAATACTTGTTCACCTAGATGACCAAGACAAGACAGCCTTTACCACACCGTGGGGAACATTTAAGTATGTTAAAATGCCTTTCGGGCTAAAGAACGCTGGTGCCACCTTTCAAAGGGCAATGGATATTGCATTTTCCAAGGAAATACATGATTTCCTTATTGTTTACCTTGATGACTTAACCCCTTTCTCTAAATCCGATCAAGAGCACCTCAAACACTTAAGGCAAATCTTCATGACATGCAGGAAATATGGCATTTCCTTGAACCCCAAGAAGTCCTTGTTTGGCCTTGAGGAAGGTAAGTTGTTAGGCCACATCATCTCAAAAGACGGTATCAGAATTGATCCCGAAAGGATCCAAGCCATCCTCAAAATTCCCTACCCAAGAAACATAAAAGAGCTACAAGCATTCCTTGGAAAGATCAATTTCCTAAGGAGCTTTATCCCGAATTTAGCCGAACTAATATGACCGCTAAGCAACATGTTAAAAAAGGATGCCAAGGTAAGATGGTCTCTTGAAACCAAGCAGGCTTTTGAGACTATCAAAGCTGCCTTGACTCAAACGCCTGTCCTCACAAGTCCACAATTTGACAAAGATTTTATCATTTTTTCTTTTGCATCTGAGCACACGATAGCTGCTGTCCTTTTGCAAAAAGATGATCAAGGAAATGAAAAGCCAATTTCATTTTTCAGCCGAGCCTTAAGAGATGCGCCCTTGAAGTATGAAATTATGGAAAAGTAGGCCTATGCCCTTGTCAAGGCTATCAAAGACTTCAGAGTTTATATTTTATATTCACATGTGATTGCTTATGTCCCAAACTCTGTTGTAAAAGACATATTAACTCAAGAAGGACTAGAAGGCAGAAGAGGCAAGTGGATTGCCAGTATTCTTGAATATGACATTGAGATAAAACCCACCAAGCTGATAAAGGGACAAGGTTTAGACAAACTAATGTCCAAAACGAATCTTCAAGCCTTAGACATCTACCAACTGGACAATGAACGGGAGCTGGCGACTCCACAAATCAGTGAAACCATTTTACAATCCCCATGGTATGCTGATATTTGCTATGTTTTGTTAAACCTGTGTGCTCCCCTAGGGTTTTCCAGAACCAAAAAGATATTTCTAAAGATGAAAGCATCAAAGTTTTGTGTCTTAGATGGTGCCCTATCTTGGAAGAATCATGAAGGTATTTTGCTTAATTGCTTAACTTTGGATGAAACTAACAAAGTCCTCAAGGAATTTCATGCAGGATATTGTGGAGGGAACTTATATGGGAAATCAACAGCCGATAAAATCTTAAGGGTTGGGTTTTATTGGCCTTCCCTGTTTGATGATGTTAAAAAATTTGTATTGTCTTGCCATAAATGCCAAATCTTTGAAGCGAAAAGAAAATTGCTGCCTTTTCCCCTTAAGCCCATCTCAACCGAAAAGCCTTTTCAACAATGGGGTCTTGACTTCATAGCTGAAATCCATCCCTCCTCTTCAAGCCAGCACAAGTGGATTTTAACAGCCACCGACTATTTCACCAAGTGGATTGAAGCTATCCCATGTAGGCAAGCCAATGACTCCACTATCATCCAGTTCCTGAGGGCAATATCCTTTCCAGATTTGGGCCCCTGAGAAAATCATCACGACAACGCTGCGCCTTCAAATCCAGAAAGATGATCAACTCTGCCAAAATTCACATTACTTGGGCCATCACAGCCTACTACCCTCAAGGTAAATGGCTTGGCCGAATCGTCCCAATAAAAGCATCATCAACATAATAAAGAAATGCTAGAAGAAAACAAAAAAAATGGCATAGGAAGCCCAACAAATGCCTGTGGGCAGCAGACTTTCAACAAGAGAACCATTGGGAAGGAAGCCCCTTATGAGCTAGTATATGCATGGAGCCAGATTTCCTTCATCTTGGGGCATCCTAATATCAAAACTATTACAGGAGATTCAGGCTGAACCAAATGACATTCAAAGAAGAATCAATCAGACCATTCATCTCCAACAGACCAGAGAGCAAGTGTATGACAGAGCTCAAATTTTGCAAGAGAAACTCAAAAGGATGTTTGATAAGAAAGCTAAGGTTGAGGACTTCTATGTTGGCGGCAAAGTTCTAAGGTGGGACTCACGAAGAGAAGACAAGGGCAAACATGCAAAATTTTATTTTCTTTGGAAAGGTCCATTCATTATTAGTGTTGTGCAAGGCAATAACACATATTTACTCAAATCTGTAGATGGCAGCACAGCTGAAGAGGGCCTTGTAAATGGCCGAACGTTAAAGCATTATCATGATCCCTTTTGTTGAGAATAATCCAGCGGTATCATGTCTGTACATAAATGTTTGTATATAGCAGTCCTTTGTTTATCTTTGGGTAACAGTCTGAATGATAGAGCACGCAGAAGAAAGCAGGCAGTGCTTCACAATTCACAAATAATTTAGTTGAGGGAAAGTGTTGTTCTCATTCCAAAGTTTCAACTATCTAAACAGTCAGCACGAAGAAGTTCAACCTACAGCAACAATAGAAAATCAAGGCAGCCTAACCTGCTGTTCTTGGCTTTCCACAAGGAAAAGCCATCCCCAAGTGGAGCCACTGTTAGCCTCCTGCTGCAGCAGGTTACTCATCTTTCATGATTGACATTTTTACACGCTAAATATGTCATACTTTGCATGCTGCAGTGTTCCATATTTGCTACAGAGGCCAAAGAAGGATGCCATGAGAGTGTGCTAGTATAAATTCCACTGCCGTGTTCCAATTTTGATGTGCTATTCGATTTTTGAAGAATTTTCAGTTAAAGGGAGGTCCAAACAGTTTAATCTTGGTCTCCCTAGGTTTCAATTTCTTGTTGTAGAATATAGAGAATCATTATCTGTCCAAACAGCTTAATCTTGGAAGATTCTTAGACATGTAGAGAAGCAAGGATGCTCAACAGCTTAATCTGAGCCCTTGGATGAAATAAGCGTAGATGTAGATAGGAGGACGGTCAAAAGAAAAAAGGATAGTCAGGGTTTGCTAGTTCAAGTGCACCAAAACCAACAGAAGAAAAAATGCTAGGTAAGTAGGCTGGGTAAGTAGCTTTGTGGTTGTAGAAATCAAGCTATGTGATCCATTTCATGTTTTCAAAGTGTCATATCTATTCAGATCACAAGTTGGAGGCAGTTTTCCATTTAAAGGACTTCAAGCGAGGCATGTCTTACTCCCCCCTTCTTCCTCTTCCCCAAATCACTCACTAACTTCGCCTAAAGAGGTCAAGATCTGCTTGATACCTCTCAGATTCATCATTCTTCATATTAGTAGCCTTGGTAAAGACCTGCTTTACTCAAGGAATATTCATACTTCCTCTATAAGTCCTATTTCCCCTTTATAGCCTAAGAGTTATACACTTAGCGCTTTCTTGTCACAATTCATATTAACTACTAACTCTAAATATGTAACTCCTTATCTATCTCCCCTTCCCACTACTATAATTATGTTAATAACTCCCCTATATACTTATCCCGTCCCCCTGGTTGAAATATAACCATAAGTACACTTGGAAATTGCTAAGTTTATCTGAAACTCAGTAAGAACCCTCATTTCCACCCTCAAACCATCTTCTCATGCATATCGGACCTCTTCCCATGCCTTGAAATCCCTTCAAACATCAAAAAAATTCTACTTCCGATCATAAAAACCCTCATCACTTACCTTGGGCCTTGCTCCGATTTCAAAAAGGTTCTATTGGACCCCCTCCGATGCGATATCGCAATCGGGAGGGGAGTCGTGTATCAAAACAACGCATAAAGTGTGCCCCCGATTGGTTTGGCCGACAACGATTTCGCCGATTGGCGTATCACTATGACAAAACAAAACATGCATGTGCACTGCCGATATGGTTCATCGCCGATGGTCTGTTGCCAATCGCATATCAGCGATTGGTGTTTCATATGAATCCACACCATATATATATATGGGCCTCGTCCCTTATCCTACTGCCGCCTTCTCTGTTCTGCCATCTGTCCGATTGGCCGCGCCCTAGATCTACGGTGGGCGGCTCTGTTCACTTATGAACCTATCGATGCGTCCGGGGATGGGCGTTTTTCCCCTGCCATGTCACCCCGCTGACGTCATCCACCATACCGCTGATGTCATGCTGACGTCATCCACCGAAAGAAAAGCGCACAAGTGCGAAATCGCAGCTTAGGAAGCCCGGATTCAAAATCTGAGGCAATTTTCGATGCGCGATTAGCGCTACGGGAAATAGGCCAAAATGGGGAATCTTTTTCTTCAACAGTCGTTTTTGCCTCGAAAGGGTAGAAAAAGGGAGATTTAGCATTTTAAAAGAGTATCAGAAGCAGAAAGAAGCCAGATTGCATGTCAAAGAGTATCAACGTTGCGGAAAAGTGTATCAATGAAGATTTTCTCAATGCTCGATGCTGATAAAACATTAAAGAGTCCCCAGCAAGTCAAAGAAACAGTAAAAGCCATTTAAAGCCTCTCAAATCACATTTACTGCACATCAAAGCCACTCAAGAGTAGTGAAGCAGAGACCAATGCGCAGTTAGGATAAATGGCCAGCGCATAACAGCAAAGAACACATTCCTACTCATTTTGAAGCAGCTACCCCAACGCAGCACTTAGATAAATATTTCGTGCATTTACTTCAAGATAAGATGAATTAAAGCACTCATTTCCTTCAGATCGGTTTAAGATCTGCTATAATAAATACTCTTAGATATTTTCACTATAAAGAGAGCCCTGAACAATGGAATAGGTGTGGTTGTTAGTTGGCTGATTCGATCCAGGAGAGACTCGCACTGTATATATGATATTTTCTATAATCAAAGACTGCTCACAAGCTTGGAGAATGGATTGTTCGCTGTGTTTAATGGTCAAAGAGTGACTGTGGAATTCTTGTGCTGTTACATGACTCAATAAGTGTTTCTTACTTCTGTCTTTTTTTTCATTCATAAATCACCATCTAAACAACAGAAAGAAAGATTAGCTTAGAACTTGTTTAAACTGCACTTTATGCTCAGTTTCTGCTGTTTCTTTATGTTTTCATCTGTTTTAGGCATAAATATGGATTCCACATGGCTCATATTTTCCCTAATTCACCCATGTATGATAGTTATCCAGGGATTCTTAACTGCCCCTAGATAGAGCTCATTCGCCTTCCCTCTGTTAAGCTGAGTGAGAGATTCTTAATTGCCTCTCATTCCTTAGATTTCATTTCATCTCTTTTAGCTTGAAGGTTGTTTTATGTGTAGCTACCTTGCTCCATTTTCCTCTTGTGACCAAGAAAACGCACCAGTAGTCCTACTCCTTGACTCCATGCCCAATGGTTTGAACTTATCACACTATGCATGCCTCTCTGTTTGAAAGCATCATCCTTCCTACCACCAAACATAAAACCCTTTGAACCCAATAGCTAGCCTAAAATCATCATCAACAAAATCATTAAGAGAGAGCCCTCTCTGATTGCAGGTAGGCCAGAACCTGCAGTCCAAAGATTGGTTTGTGGTTACCTCGACCATATCCCTTCAGGAGCTTAGGGACAACCTGAGTGTTAACAGGCGAAGATTGCGCCCGATGGGAAACTGGATTCGAAGGGAGGAAATAAGCCATGGTGTATAAAGTTTGAAGTCCGATTTAACTGTTGAGTTGGCAGATGAGTTATTTCACAATGTAACCGAATATACCAAACTGTTTGACGAAGAGTTGGCGCAGTTCGTGAGAGGACAAGTGGCCACTTCCCTATGAGACGTTACAAAGTGGCGATGATGTAGAGGTAGGGAATTCCAAGCGAACAATAGCAGGCGATCCCAAGAGGCAGAAGAGGAAGTGAATAGTCATGAAATGGATTGGCTTTAAGCCATGAATGCAGAGATAGAGAAAAGAGGAAGCGAGCACTGTAAGAAAGAAGAGAACAGTGGAGTGTAGAGAATCAATAATCATATTTTTCTCCTCTACACAGACTTTGAGTTTAGAAATTTCTTCATAAAAACCTTCTTCATCTATAGCATCCATGTAATCATCATCTTCAAAAGCCATTAAAAGTTTATAATTATTACCTCGTTCATCTTCATCACTATTTGAAATTCCATCACTATCTTCATGAGTG
The DNA here is from genome assembly GCA_000404065.3 of Pinus taeda. Classification (NCBI taxonomy): domain Eukaryota; kingdom Viridiplantae; phylum Streptophyta; class Pinopsida; order Pinales; family Pinaceae; genus Pinus; species Pinus taeda. Next base: position 25,588 of record APFE031660075.1, read on the forward strand.
TAATAGCTTTTCTTATTTGCATTCTATTTCTTGTTCCATCTAACAGGTTCTTTCCCTTGTCAATCTTATCCTTATGAGGACATTTGGCAGCATAGTGACCGACTCTTCCACAAGCAAAGCATTTGAAAGGTAACTTACCTCGGAATCTTCTAGTACCCTGTTGAAGGTTCTTGGCAAAATTTGATTCTTCCTCTTTTTCTGACACGTGTCCTGACCCATAGTAATCTCCTTTGCCTGAAGCCTTGAAAGCAGCTTCTCTCCTGTCTGATGGTCCTCCTTTCCTCATTTCATAAGCAGTCAGAATTCCGTGCAGCTGTGACATGGTAAGATTTCGTAGATTCTCTTTTTCTTCTATTGCAGAAACTTTAGATTCAAACCTAGGGGACAAAGATCTTAGAGCTTTTTCAACCACAACAACCTCTTTTATTTCTTCACTCAAGTTTTTCATACAATTAACAATCTCATCTACACGTAGGAAATAGTTAGCCACACTTTCATCATTGTGTTTTCTGAGATTTTCATACTGAATTCTGAGAGTTTGAAGTTTTTCTCATTTTACCTGTTCATCTCCTTCATAGCTCAGAACAATCTTGTCCCATATTTCTTTTGCGGATTTATATTGCATAACCTTGACGAATTCTAATTGAGATAGACACCCCAATAGGGTATTGACAGCCTTTGCATTTGTTTCATATTTCTTCTTCTCAGCCGGATCTGTAGGAGTTGCTGATGGAAAAGTGTACCTATATCTATGATATACCAGACTTCTGTACCAAGAGATTGAAGATAGGCAGTAACTCTTACCTTCCAATATACGAAGTTTGTCCCATCAAAAATCAGTGGCCTGATAGATGCTTCTCTCTCGTAGTTGCTCATGATGATGGATCTTCCTTCAAGCGATCAAGCTTCTTTAGAAGAACCTGGCTCTGATACCAATTGTTGGAAATAATACTGAGAGGGGGGGTGAATCAGTATTATCAAGTCACTTATTTCTTTTTCAAACCCAGATCATATACGCTACTTTAGTTAGATAAAACTGTGTATATACGGGACTACAGAGAAGGAAACCCGCGTATGCAATGTAGACTTATAACTTAATTTATCTTACAGATGTTGATCATTAATCTGTGTATTAGATTCAAATAAACAGTAACCAGAAATAGTAAAACTGAGCTAAAGGCAATCACACATAGGAACACAAGATGTAAGGTGGAAACCCAATGTGGGTGAAAACCACCTGCTGCAATTCGTCTCTATCTTCTTTTAATTAGAAACTTCATTTTACAATGTACTGGTGCAATCCTTTACCAGTACGCAGGCTGCAACCTGCAGAGAGCTACAACCCTCTCTCGTTCTCCAGCTTCTCCTGGAAGGGAGCTACAACCCCCTTAGCTCTTGCATTAGCCAAGATACTAGTACGTAGGTGCTGACCTACAGAAGGCTACAACCTTCTCTTTCTTCCAGGGACCACGTTTCATAAATTTTCAGACTAGATCCATGAACATCAATCAATCATAAACAATCTCCTTGTCATCAATTAGCACTGAATCATGTAAACACTTCTCTGACAGCCGTAAATCCAGTAACAGTAACTACACACCAAATTCTTAACCCAGAACACAACAACAATAAACATAAGCAACTAGATCACAACTCAAAAGATATATGCTACTTTATTAACCTGAAACCTGCGTGCATATGCTTCTGTATTTGGAACAATCTGTGTATATGCTGTTTTCATTCACTGAACTAGCGTGTATATGCGCCTTCGCTTCACTGAACCTGCGTACAGATCTATAAAGGATAATTCACTCTTCCAAATATTCAGACACTAATTAACCCAGATTATCAAATTTATAGATCAAGTATGCGCCACATATAACAGATCAAAATCATACAAAGATACTATCATTCAAGCCTTAAGATTATGACCTATCAATAGAACTTATCCTTCTCTTTGCGCTAAGGTTCCTTCTTCCTTCAGATCCAGATCTGCACCATAACCCAATCACCGTATTCCAGATCTAGCACATTATCAAATATTCAATTATTCAGATCATCTTTTCCCAATGATCTTCTTCCTCTTTTATAGACTTGCCTTTCACAATACCACGGTCCAAAACAATAACAATTCAATACCATGAACCCAATACTTGGGATTAACACTTATGACGAGATACCATGGTCCAAAGCCATAGGTTCAAATACCAAGGACTAAATTCCATGGTCCAAAAATAAGTTCTCCCACATATACACGCTTTTCTTTGCATGAAAGTGCGTGTATATGCATACGCGCCTTTGTAACGTCCAACCCGCGTGTACATGCGTCTTAGTCAAAGTGAACCTGCGTATATGCATTTTTCTTCTTTTCTGAGTGCCTGAACTGTGATCTGTCATCAAGGTGAGTTGCCATCAAGGACAACACCAGTGCCATAGCATCAAACCTGCCAAACCTGTGCCAAAATGTCAACATTAAATAACATGCTAAAAAAGGACGGCAATTAAATGGACATTGGAAGCCAAACAATCCTTTGAGGCTATCAAGGAAGCATTAACCAAAACTCTAGTCCTCATTAGTCCTGACTTTAGCAAAGATTTTATTATTTTCTCATTTGCTTCAGAGCACACCATTGCAGCAGTCTTGCTGCAAAAGAACAGTCAAGGATATGAACAACCAATAGCATTCTTTAGTAGATCCTTAAGAGATGCCACACTCAAATATAATATCATGGAAAAACAAGCTTTAGCTTTGGTTAAAGCTATCAAAGATTTCAAAGTATACATTCTCTATTCTCACATAATTGCTTATGTTGCAAACTCTATAGTTATGGACATTTTGACTCAAGATGGGCCTGAAGGAAAAAGAGGCAAGTGGATTACCACAATATTGGAATATGATATAGAGATAAAACCCACAAAGCTTATCAAAGGCCAAGGTTTAGCCAAACTCATGGCTGAATCGAACTGTCAGGCCCTTGATATCAACTTTATTAGTTCCCTTGATGATCAAGAGGAGATGGCGACTCCACAGATTAGTGAACCTTTTATTGATTCACCATGGTATGTAGATATTACATTTGTATTATTAAACCGACAAGCTCCTACTGGATTAGCAAGGACTAAAGCTAGATTCTTAAAAATGAATTCATTAAGATATTGTGTTATAGATAATGCATTGTTTTGGAAGGACAGTAGTGGTATTCTCTTAACATGTTTATTAAAAGATGAGGCTGACAAAATTTTGCAAGAGTTTCATGCAGGGAATTGTGGAGGACACGTGTACTGGAAGAGTACTGCTGACAAGATTCTAAGAGCTGGTTTCTACTAGCCTACTTTGTTTGCAAATGTCAAAAGACATGTGACCTCCTGCCACAAATGCCAGATTTTTGAGGGAAATAGGAAACTCTTACCCTTACCTCTTAAACCAATTTCCACTGAGATTGCATTTCAACAATAGGGGTAGACTTCATTGGATAAATACACCCCCCATCCTCAGCTCAGCATAAGTGGATTTTAACAGCCACATATTACTTCATCAAATGGATAGAGGCCATACCTTCTAGGCAATCCACAAACATTGTCATAATTAGCTTCCTAGAGAGTAATATCCTTTCAAGATTTGGATGTCCCCAGAAACTCATTACTGATAATGCATCAGCTTTTAAGTCCAAAATAATGATAGATTTTTGTAACAAATATCATATCAACCTTGGCCATTCCACAACCTATTACCCTCAAGGTAATGGACTAGCAGATTCATACAACAAAATCCTATTTAATATCATCAAAAAGTTAATGGAGGACAATAAAAAGACATGGAACAAGAAGTTAGTCAATGCCTTATGGGCAGATAGATAGACTACTAAAAAATCCATTGGAAAATCACCCTATCAGCTGGTTTATGGGATGGATGAAGTTTTCCCATCATCCTTAGGAGTGCGAGTCATGAAAATCCTTCAAGAAATATAGATGGAACTAAATGAAATTCAGAGAAGAATAAACCAAACTATTCACCTGCACCAAACCAGAGAAGAGGTTTATGTAAAATCACAGATAATCAAGGAAAAAATCAAGCAAGTCTTCGATAAAAAGACTAAAGCATATGACTTTCACATAGGAGACAAATTCCTTAAGTGGGATTCAAGGAGGGAAGATAAAGGCAAGCATGGAAAATTTGATTTTCTATGGCAGGGGCCTTATGTCATTTTTGGCTATAGAGGCAACAATGCCCTTTTCTTGAGAAACATAGATGGTTCAGATCTACCAGGAGGACCTATTAATGGTAGGATGTTGAAGCACTAATTTTCCACTAACTTACAGTAGTTCATTTTATTTTTCATCATTGTACATAACATTGCAAGAGTGTAGGTTGGATTGGATGGTAATCCATTGGCGTTGAAGCCCGGAGAGAAGGCCCTAAGCTTTAAAAGATTTACTGTCATAAGTATCAATAATGTAGATTCACAGAAGGACACTTTGCAAGGTAACATTAGCAAAAGTTCAAAGGCTACTGATCTTAGAGTTCTTGAGATTGCATTAGCAAATGCCATCCCCAAGTGGAGCCACTGTTAGGGTCCCATAGTGATAGGATTCATAATTCTGAATTGGCTAAGTTTGAGCCTTATAATATTGTACATACCTTTGCTTTTTGCAAATGTTTTCCATATTGAGAAATTAAAAAATGTAAAGAGGGTATGTCCTAAAAAAAACATCAAAGGACAAAAAGAATAAAAAAAGATCAAAAAAATAAAAAAATATGAACCCTAAAAAAAAAAATAGATCATGAAAGTGTGCAAGTCTAAATGCCACTACTATTTACTTTTGTGCATAATAATGATTGTGTGCAGCTTGTTATTCATGACACAATCCATGATAATCAAATTGTTTAATCTTGATTGTATTATGCTTCGAATTTTATGTTTATAGTTAGAGAATAAAATATGACCAAACAATTTAATCTTGGCAGATCATTAGATAGGTGGAAAAAATAAAAGGAGTTCATCAGTTTAATCTGAGCCCTTGGATGATATAAGGTTAGAATTAGATAGTTTACTTTTTTAAAAGAAAAGGATTAATAAGGGTTTGCTAGCCTAAATGCACCCAAATAAAATGAAGAAAAATGGTAGGGTAAGTAATGGGTAAGTGGAAGAAAGGTTGCTGAAGTATGAAGTTGATTGCACAAAAGCGCTTATGTCATGTTTAAATACATATTTCAATGTGCATAAGTAGTAAACAAATAGGGAACAATGGTTTACAAGTTGGTTTAATTAACATCCCCTCAATCATTTCACCCCTTTATTTAATAATTTCCCCATTCATAAGTAAGTCCTAGTACTTAAATACTTCAAGTCATAAAGGCTCAGAGCATTTCTCTGACTTTTGGAGGGACCGGACCCTCGACTTAATGAGTTATGGACATCAAGTGTTAGAATCCCCTTCATAACTATTCATCTCCCTTCATTTCCTTTAATTTCCCTAATAAAACCCCTTTTCCTAAGGTTAAACTTCATTTGCCTAGGAAAAGTAAAACAACTCCATGTTAAAACCTTTTTCATTCAAAAAACCCCCCAAAAAAATCTTATCCTAAGTATGGAGTGTATGTAAATAATGTGCAAAAAAATTACATTCTACATTATGCAAAGGATATATCCACTCCGCTCATTTCATATTAATTTTTAACTTTATTATATAAATCCCTAAAATACCTTTTTCCCCTATATTTGTTAGATCCCCTAAATAAATATCCCATTCCTTAGTTTTAATAAAAACTATACTATTTACCCCTTATCTCGACAAAACAATTAAACTCGTCATTTAACCCCACCCGATCGATTTAAACCTAGGATTAAGTCTTAATTAATCCCAAACCGCCAAAGATTAAAGCTCCAGGCCCCCTCGACACCTCAGTTCATTTCATCTATCCATCTTCTCTGCCCGGCTATCGTCAGCTCACCATCCCCCTCATCTGATGGTCCACAGCCATATCGGTCGAGCCCGATGGCCGACCGTTATCTACCCGATAAAACGGTTTTCCCCGGCCCCCCAACTACTACGTGTCGTGCTCTGGAACTCCACATTTGGAACTGGACCACCTTCCCCTGGCTGACAGGGATTTCCAAATTAAAGATACCACTACCCATACCCTCCTGCTTAAAATCCACTGTTTAAGTAGGGACATATACCCAACCATGCTGATGATATTGGCCTTTGGGAGTCAAATTTTCCCAAATACCAGTTCCCAAAGGTACTTGTTTTCCCTGAAATTGTCTACCAGTGCCATGCCTGTTACATCCCCAGTCATAGAGACATAATGTCCCATGACCAAAAGGTTTTGTTTACTATCACAGTTGAATCCATCAATGAGATGTTACAATTCCAACCAGGGCCAAACCTAACCACACTCTTAATTAGAGATCTATTAGAACAATACACCAAGTTAGGTCCATCAAGACTAGCCCAATTGTTCCAAACCTTCATTGTAGAAGAAAAACACATTCCTAAAGATCCCCCTCCATATGTTTCTACTATTTTCTCTCAAATGGGGAAGCAAATTATGACTATGATATCAGGTATTTTGGGCTACACCACTGATGAATTTGTTGATGGACTTGTCCTGGTCTTCATGTCCATTTATACCCCAAGACAACCTCCTGCAACCCTATATGATTATGCCCAGTTCATAGCTGAAAGAATGCATGAATAGTTTACTAGAATGAACAATAAGAGAGTATTCAAATACTCATCTATAATATACCATCTATTTTTGTATTATTAGTCAGACATATTTCCTTTTTCCCTTCAGAAGCTGGATACCAAAGGCTAGCCTAGGTCTTTCATTTTTTGGACACCACTATTCCACAAATTTAAATCACCATATACCTATTCAGATCTCATAGATTCTTTTGTTCATCCAGTCATGACTATGCTTACAGGAAGCCCTCCACCCAGGGTAAGCCCACAGATCAAAAGGGTCCTTCAGTTGTCCAAACAAAGAAAAGTGGGAGATTGGTATCTTTACCAAAACCACACAAAAATAAGAATTTATGGTTGCCAACTTGCATCATATAAACTACCCAAATACCTCCCCATGAGGTTATTTTCTCTAGAGTACTATAGAAAAATAATGAACTCTAATGAGATAAATTTTGTCTCGGCCAAGAAAAGATCACAATTCAAAGTAAAAAACTAGTTAGGCCCCTTCATCTGCAATTCTAGAGAGGTAGGGGAGGAGGCAGACCAAATTTTGTAGCAAATGTAGTTCCAAAAGAGTTTCATGTGGAGGTATGACCCTCAGGAATTTATGACCAGATTGAGAAAGAAGGTCAAGTTGGAACCTTATATCCACCACCCCATACCAGAGATAGAAAGATATGCAAATCAATCTGAGTGGGTGGAAGACACTCTTATAGACAGAGACAGTGCAAAGATAGATGTAGAGAATACCTTATGTGACTTAGAAAGGTAGCTTGATGGGAGCTCGTTTCTGGAGGTACCTGAACAACAAGAAGCAACCATGAGCACCCCTCCTATCATGCAGACTCCTCAAAATGAGGAAAGAAATCCCAAGAGAAATAGAGAGGGAGCCTCCACTTCAGGCATGGACGCATCCAATGTGCAGTAGGAAACTAGTCAGAGCAAGAGGCAAAGGCTCAATCCCGTTTCAGAACAAGAAGATACAAAAGGATCAGCAGAAGTAACCAATACTGAGTTTGATAGAAGCAGGGGCACAACCCCATCTAGGGAAACACAGGAGCCTTCCACATCGCAGACCCATATTTTGGAAAGGCAGCTAAGTGTAGAAGTGTCCTCCTTTAGTAGGCCTACTGATAAAGACAAAGATATAAAAGATAGATTTAAAGAAATCAAGATGAGAAATGAGAAACTGAAGGCACAGATTTATGCTCAGTATCTCAAACTCACACCTACCAATTAGACTAGGTTGATGTCAGCTTTTGACATCAAAGAGGGAAAACTACAGATGTCCTTCATAAAACCAACTTCACAACAACCAAGGACATCAGCAGACTACAAGAAGATTGATTTTGAGGTATTGGCAAGGGATATTCATCCCATCGACCAAATCAAATTGCACAAACAGGCTGGAGAAATGATATACTCCACCCTCACAGGTTAAGCCATAACTGCTCATCAGCTACAAAATTTATTGAGCAATATCTCAACTCAATATTAGTTAGAGAAGGCCTCCTCACAGGCCAAGGATATAAGAATCAAGTCTTTGGAAGACTTAGTGATTGATTTGGGACATGATCCCAAAGACATTAAAACCATTGAACAACTGATAAAGAAGAAAAATGATGACATTATACCACTGAAAAAACAATTGAAGATACTTCAGCTGCAGCATCCCCAAACATAGGAGGTCTTAGAGAGCCAAACTAGACATGAAGAGTTGATGGACTTAGTCCTAAGACTTAATGATTAGTTAAAGGAGACAGAGAAGGAATTAGACACTTTAATCAAATTGAAGCAAAGTGACATTGCCACTACGTCTGCAAATGTCATCCCAACAGTCTCAATAGCAGTCCCTTCCACATTGGCAGCCTTGTTGGCTCTCACAGCTCCTATGCCTAAAGCACAACCAGTTTCCACAGAGTCTACATCAGCAATAGGTACATTAGGAGAGGAAGCAACAAAGTTGGTAAGAGCTATGGAGGAGATGTCCTTATACTCTACAGAGATGAATAAGTTGAAAGAAAAGGTGACAAGCTTGGAAACAGATTACAAGCTTGCCAAGATCATGCACAATGAAGAATTGTAGAAAGCCGCTAGAATGAATGAAAGGTTAAAGGCCATGGAGAAAGATCTAACACTAAAGGAACCCCTTGGGCAAGCCAAGGAACTATTATGGGCCAATATCATTAACTCTATCAATAATATTTGGCCATCCATTTAAGTGAGTTTTGAACAGATATATCTAATAAAGATAGCTATAAAGTCTATCCAAAAGGTCGAGGAAGAGTTGGGAGACATGCCTGAAGATGCAACCAGACTTATCCACTTCCTCAACAGTAAAAACAGGTATGAACTTCAGGAATTGGATATAGAGGGCAGGACAGAAACAATTTTGGAGGTGAGAAAGGTCCTTTCCAAGAGAAACTTAATGTTAAACTTGGAGGACAAATGCCAAAATATGCAGGTAGCCATTGACAGATTCATGGCTAAGTTTCAAATTTTGAGAGAGATAGGGTTACCTAGTCCCTTAGTCATAAACTACAAGCTCATGACATTACAGGATTACAACAACAAAATCAAAGAACTAGCTAAAGAACAGGCCAGTACATCATTTGTAAAGGCATTGCCAACAAGCAAGGTTCTTTACCAGGCATTTGAAAACCTGTTTTACCTCCAACATGAGGTAAAACACCTATTCATCACTAGGCCTACTTTTCCTAAGTACACCGAGGTAGATGAGATATATAGGAGGATGTTGAAAATCAAGTTACCTGATGATGAATTATGGGAAAAATTGGCTGATTTACTATAGTAAAATGTAGTAAAAAGGTTAATGTACAGTCAGCGGGGTCAAAGGTAAAGATAGGTAATCATAAGTCAAAGTGTATCAGTGTCAAAGAGTATCAGATGAAAGCCAAAATTTCATTTAGCTTCTAGCATGAAAGATCAAACAGAAAGGCAACATAATGGGCTAAAGATCAAACCATAAAGGCCAACAATACCAAAATAAAAGAGACAACATGAAGCAGTTCAATAGCTACCTCTACCTTCTTGCAAGAAGATATTTTTATTTCCTAGATTAAATCTCAAGTTAGTTTGAGATATTTTGTAATAAGTTTTGTATAAATACTTCACAATTCGAAGTATGTAGGATGGATTCTTAGACATTTCTATATACTTTTTGATCAAGAAGTCTGAAAAGGCTATTGTATCAATTGATGAGCCAACAAGCTGGATTAATTAATTAAGGACAGATCTTTTCCAAGGATTCATGTGTTGAGCGAGATTACAGACAAGTATTTCATGTGTTTTGTCAAATTTTCTCAAAGTTATTCATAATCTTATATGTGTTTCAATCTAAGTGCTATAACTGGAATGATATCTCAGAACTTCTTTAAATCACACTATGTTTTAACAGTTAAGCATTTGAATGTTTTCTTCTGATATTTAAATTAAATAATTCTTAATTGCTTTTTGGTTTAAATTGATTTCATAAATAATCTATGTAAAAGGATCCTTAATTGCCCTTTGATTTTGATTACCCCTTCCTTCTTCATTCGTTTTCCAGGTCTGAGAACCCTTAACTGCTCTCTTACCCCGAGTGAAACCCTTCCATCCTTCTGTTTTAATTATCTGAAACAAGCTCTACTATCTTGCCCTTGGAAAATCGCCTTTACTGAGTTTATCCAGCCCTATTTCCTTATCATTTGACTCCATAGCCCAATGGTCTAAAAGACATCAATTTATCCATCCATTCGAGAGATCCCACCACCCCATTTCAAACAAAATCAAACACCCCTTTGAAGAATCATAACTAGCCTAAAAGCATATTAACTAAACAAAGTTAAATTTTAAAGAGAGAGCCCTCTTTGAGCATCAGGAAGGCTAGGTCCCGATCTCCAAAAGTGGATAGTGGTTACCTTTGGTTTTTCCTTTTTCTTACTTCAAGGGAATTACTAGAGTGATAGCACACAGATAGATGATGTCAACATTACAGATGACATCAGGAAGAATATTCTAGATCAGTCCAGATCCAACACATGGCATGTTTGGATTGGTAGGATGAGGCCCAATATAAGGTCATCATGTGGCCCAGTCGTAGGGTGCTACATGGTACCCTACAATTGACTAGTCAAACCTGGACGAGCCAAATCTAGCAAGTGATTTAGTGGGAAACTAGTCATGGTTAGTTTGGTGGTCTTGATATTTTTGGATTCAAGTTTAGCGAGTGCATTGGAGGAAACTAGATAAGTTTGGTTGGTTGCCAAGATGGTGGACCTGCCAAACCCATGACCAATTACAGAGGTCAAATATGTTGAACAAGTTAGTGGAATTGTCGAACAACTAACTAATACAACTAACACATTTGTTTTATACATAAAATATATGTATGGTGAAGAGTTTGTGGGGTCAACACCACGACCCTTAGAGGTACAACAACTTAGCAATTGTTAGCTAACCACCATGGCCCAAGTGTTTGTTGTTATTATCGCCCCACGATTCATTATTTAAACCACACATTCATTGTTAGGTCCATATAATACTAGTGATTCCCCAATTAATATTGTCGTTGTAGCCCTTATTTTTATTATTGTGCCCCTATTGTCCCCATATTGTTATTAGTGTTCCCCATAGAAGCCCGCTATTGTTTTTGTTGTGCCCTTATATTATTATTGTTATGTCAGCTTTGATTATATTGTGTCCCCTTAGACTCCTATATATAGAAAGGAGGTTTAGTCATTTGTATCATCCAAGAATTGTTCATTTGTTTAATGTAAAAGAGGTTCCCCCTCGAAGAGGCTGATTTCTAAGGTGTTGATCTATCTTTTCTATCTTTTTGTGAGCTGGTTTCATAACATTTGGTATCAGAGCTTTGGATTCTAGGGTTTCGCTGCTCCAAGCAAGCCATCGTGGCATTTTTGCTATAATTATTTTTCTGCGATGTCTCAGAAGCTAAACAAAAAACCCATTTGCGAAAAAATCTCGATACTATTTGGGTTTGAATTGCATATCTTGCATCACTATATTTACGGAGATATGATCTAAGGAAGTTAGGGTTTTCACAGGTTCCAGAATTACATCCCAAACACGTGACATTGGGAAAATCATCATAACTTTCTCTCTAAGTATCATATTGAAATTTCATAAGAAGTTATAGAAAGAGGACAGAATGTAGTTTTATGTGCACTGTTTTCAGAACTGAAGGTTGAAACAGTGACACGTGGCACTTTGTACAAGTTTTCTCTACTAAAAAAGTGTATAATCAGGTCATCGTTGGACATTGGGCATAACTCGTTCTTGGGGAATCCAATTTCGATCAGACTGGTGGCATTGGAAAGAGGACTCCGAGGGCTACCATAGTTTGCAATTTCAAACCTCAGAGATCTGAAATTTCAGAGATACATCAGATTCAATATTGAACTCCTACAAAGTGAAAAAAGGTGTGTAGTTGTTTTTTTAATTTTGCATAAGTTTGGTGTGAAAAAATAGTTTGAAGGAATTCAAAGGGCATAGTGAAGCATATTTATCATTAATTGATGCCCCGATGAAAGAAAATGGAATGACTTAGTAAGAAACCTGAAAGCTCTAGCATGACTCATGAAGAAGAGGAAGAAATGCAACATGATATATCAAAATTACGAGACCAAGTGCAACAAAATTTACTCTGACAAAAAGTAAAAAAATCTAAGATGGATGATTTAAAGAAAGGCGTGGAAGCTAATATGGATGGCGTGGAAGATAACATGGATGGCTTAAAGAAAGGCGTGGAAGATAATATGAATGTCGTGGAAGCTAAGATGAATGACGTGGAAGCTAAGATGGAAGGAAAAATGGAAGAATTGAAGACAAATTTGACAAAGTTGCTACAAGAAATGTTTACTAATGGTGAAAAGGTAGTAAAGGAAACTCATGATCAGAACAAAAGAAATGTTAATTATGATTTCATAGAATCGAACATTGGATTGAAGACCCACCATGTTCCAAAGATCGATATGAGGAAGTTTCATGGAAAGGATCATGTAACATGGATACTATAGATGGAACAATATTTTGATCTCCATAATGTGAAAAACACACAAAAGGTACGCATTGCAACTTTATATTTGGAACCAAATAAATTTGTATGGTATCGATGGCTTTTCTCTCATAAACAAATTGTCACTTGGGCAATTTTTATGGAAGAAATGATAGCACATTATGAGGATACAAAAAGAAACACTTTTTTTAGCTAATTGATAAATCTCAAACAAAAGGGTTCAATGATGGATCACATTGAGGACTTCCAGAAATTGAATATAAGGGTAAAAGATATTCCAGAGGAGTATAGGATTGATGTGTTCATAGGGACTTTAAAGGATAACATCCTACATGAAGTTCGCTTTTGGGAACTTGATTCATTGGAGAAGGCATTCAGGTTGGCAAGAAAAATGGAAAGAAAAAATATGGCAACTAGGAAGCCTACCACTCACAAATCTAAAGATGGAAGTGTTGTTGCCCCTAGCCTTCCACAACCTACAAGGTTGAAACCACAACAATTGGAAGAAAAAAGAGCAAAAGGGATTTGTTACATTTGTGATATAAAATACACTAAAGGTCATAAGTGTGTTGAGAAGAAATTATTTTACATAGAATGTGAAGAGGAGGAAGAAAAGGAATAAGAAATGTTAAAAGAAGAGGATATACACCAGGAAAAACCCTAGATAAAGAATAAATGAATCTGACCATATCTTGTAATGGATTGGTTGGAATTACCACTCCTCAAACTATCAATATAGAAGGACATATAAAGAAGAAAAAGGTAATATTGTTTATTGATTCAGGCAGTACCCATAATTTTATTCATTGTAAGATAGCCAAGGAATCGAATTGCTTCCTATATCCAACACTAGAGTGTCAAGTGATGGTTGAAAGTGGAGGAATCATAAATTTCTCTAGAAAGTGCCATAATATCAAGCTATCCATGGGATAATATGTATTGAATAGCCCAATGCTTTCCATTCCAATGGGTGGTGTTGATGTTGTACTAGGAGTCCAATGGCTACAATCCTTGGGTACAATAGCTTTTAATTTTCAAGAACTTCTCATGAAATTTTGTTCAGAAGGAAAGGAAGTTGAATTAAGGGGTATCATAGGGAAACTGGGAAATATAATTAGCTCTAATGGAATGACAAAGCTTCTAAAGAAAGAACAATGAATCATAATTGCACAATTATGTTCACTAGAGGTTCCCACATCAAAATCATCTATTTCTCCAGATCTCCAAAAAGCCTTGGGAAATCATTCCAAGGTATTTGAGACTCCCAAAGGCCTACCACCTATTCGTGATCATGATCATGATATTCATTTGATTCCAGAAAGTGTTTCTCCAAACATCAGGCCTTATAGATATCCCTATTCCCAAAAGAGTGAAATTGAACGTATGGTTGCAGAAATGCTAGAGACTGGTATAATTCAACCTATTCAAAGTTCTTTCTCTACTCCAATAGTATTGGTGCACAAGAAGGATGGATCATGTCGCATGTGTCTGGATTATAGGGAGATCAACAAGCTCGCTATTAAAGATGAATTTCTCATTCCTGCCATTGATGAATTATTGGATGAATTGCATGGATCAATTTACTTCACCAAGTTGGATCTTCGTTCAGGATATCATCAAATCAGAATGAAGACTGAAGACATTCCAAAAACAACATTTAGAACTCATGAGGGTCATTATGAATTTTTGGTCATGCCTATTGGCCTTACCAATGCACCTTCAACATTTCAAGGGGTTTGATGAATTCCATTTTCAAACCCTTCCTTTGAAAATTTGTGTTAGTATTTTTTGATGATATACTAATCTACAACAATTCTTGGAAGGATCATGTTCAACATGTTCATAGGGTGCTCAAACTATTGGAGGAGAAATAATTATATGCAAAAAGATCCAAATGTTTCTTTGGAGTACAAGAGGTGGAATATCTGGGTCATATTGTATCTCATGAAGGTGTTAAGGTATACCCTAACAAAATTAAATCCATTAAGGAATGGAAAATCCCCACATCCATAAAGCATTTGCAAGGATTTCTCGGGTTGACAAGGTATTATCACAAGTTTGTTAATAATTATGGGAGAATAGCAGCAGCTCTAACAACATTATTGAAGAAAGATGCATTTTCATGGACTCTAGAAGCAACAAAGGCCTTTTAACATCTTAAAGAGGCAATGTGCCAAGCACTAGTCTTAGCTACACCTAACTTCACAAAAACCTTTATTGTGGAATGTGATGCCTTAGGAAATGGAATTGGTGTTGTTTTAATGTGAGAAGAAAGACCCATTTCTTTTGAAAGTCATCCAATCAAAGGAAAGTATTTACACAAAGCTATTTATGAGAAGGAAATGTTGGAAATACTACATGCACTTAAGAAATGGTGTCCCTACCTAATGGGAAGACACTTCAAGGTAAAAACAGATCATGATAGTCTTAAGTACTTTTAGAAAAAAGATTATCTTCAGAAGAGTAGCAAAAATGAGTCACAAATATGTTGGGTTATGACTTTGAAATCATCTACAAAAAAAGGGAAGAAAAATGTTATGGCAGATGCACTCTCAAGAAAGGATGAGGATGTGGAAGCATTGCTTTGCGCCATTTTAGCTAGAAAAATGATTCATTATGGTACAAAGATCGCTTATACCTATGTAAGAATTCCCAACTCAAACAAAAGATTCTTATGGAATTGCACACTTCACCCTTAGGAGGGCACTCAAGATTTTTAAAAACTTACCACAGGCTTAAGAAGGAATTTTTTTGGGATGGCCTTAAATCGGATATTCAAAATTTTGTGGCGGAATGTCTATTACAACCTTTATCCATTCCAAGTCAATGTTGGGAGGATGTTTCAATGGATTTTATCACAGGTTTACCCAATTCCGAAGGAAAGAGTGTCATCATGGTGGTAGTTGATAGACATACCAAGTATGCACACTTTTGTGCATTATCTCATCCATTTAAAGCTAGTACAGTTTCTATTGCGTTTATGGAAACAATTCAAAAGCTACATGGAAACCCAAAGATTATTGTAAGCGACAAAGATCCCATTTTCACTGGAAATTTTTGAACAAAATTATTTTCTTGTCTCGGTACTTAGTTATCTCATAGCTCATCTTATCATACTCAATTTGATGGGAAAACTGAGATAGTAAACAAATGTTTGGAAGGATATCTTCGTTGCTTTGTCTTTGATAAACATACACAATGGGTCAAATGGTTTCCTCTCGCTGAATGGTGGTATAATACTTCCTTCCATACTGCAACAAAAATGACCCCATTTATGGCACTTTATGGATATCATCCACCATCCATCACATCATATTTAAGAGAAAATTCTAAGGTTCAAGTTGTGGAAGATCACGTCAAGGATCAACAACAAGTTCTCCAACTCTTAAAGGATAACCTCACTTTGGTGCAGAGTAGAATGAAACAATGAGCAGATCAACATCGCAGTGAAAGAAGTTTTGATGTAGGTGAATGGGTATTCCTACAACTACAACCATATAAACAAATTTCCCTCAAGCAAGCTAAGAAGGATAATATATTATCACCAAAGTATTATGATCCATACAAGATGTTACAAAAAATTGGTACTATGGAATACAAATTGGAGCTTCCTGCAGCTTCCCAAGTGCACCCATTTTTCTATGTTTCATGTTTAAAGAAGGTTATAGGTGACAAGCTCCCAATTCAAACAATATTGCCAGAACTTGACGAGGAAGGAAAAATTATATTGGAACCTGAAGCAGTCACAAAAACAAGAACTCGACAGCTACAAAATGGATCAATTTCGGAGTATCTCGTTAAGTGGAAGAACTTACCTGCTAAAGATTCCACATGGGAAGATGAGAATTTTATATAGAAGCATCCAGAACTACTCAAGCGTTGAGGACAACACTTTTTCAAGGAGAGGGGCATGTTAGGTCACTATAATACTAGTGATTCCCCCATTATTATTGTCATTGTATCCCTTATTGTTATTATTGTGCCCCTATTGTCCCCATATTGTTATTAGTGGCCCCATAGAAGCCCACTATTTTAGTTGTTGTGCCCTTATATTATTATTGTTATGTTGGCTTTGATTATATTGTGACCCCTTAGACTCCTATATATAGAAAGGAGGTTTAGTCATTTGTATCATCCAACAATTGTTCATTTGTTTAATGTAAAGGAAGTGTCCCCCTCGAAGTGGCTGATTTCTAAGGCGTCGATCTATCTTTTCTATCTTTTTGTGAGCTGGTTTCATAACATCCGTCAGGCTGAGGGGAGGTAGGAGCATGCATGCTTGGTCGCCTATGGAACCATGTTGTTGCCAGAATTGTACCACACCAAGCATTTTTTCCGAGATCGATTCCGAGGGAATATTGATAGAATATTCCCAAAATATTCCATAGAGAATATATAGGGAATAATTGAGATTCCCTAGAGGCCCAGAGGTCGCAATGACATAAAGTGGTGAACTTTATACTCAAATTTCTCATTTTTTCACCAGGAATCTGATAGTTTAGTTCATTTCTACATCTAAAGAGCTCATTTTCAAGCCATCCCCAGATTTGGAGGTATCATTTTGATTTTTTTTTAGATTAATGAAAAGGCCTCCCCACTTTGAGCAGAGACCAGAGATGTATTCCACATTGGACAAAATTGGTTATCAAGTTATGTGTGCTCCTTGTCTCTTTATGGTTGCCTTTGATTTTCCTCTTCTTCAAACTGTATACAGATGTGGTTTTTCATGCTCTTTTTACATGCAGTTTTGAATACATCAATGAAGTAAATGATCCAGATCAAGTTTGGTATCAGAGAAGATCTTGATGTGAATTGTGAGTGTGAATGTTAACCAAGAACAAGCTCCAAAAGGGTGAAGGTAAACTTAATTCCTTTGATCTAGAAGCAAGGCATGCAACACGAAGAAGGAAAATGGAAGAAAAAGATTTTTAGAAAGCTTTTTACACCATGGCCAACAAAGTTGACAAATTATTTATAGAGTATGAGAAGACAATGGTAAAGAAGGAGAAGAAGAAAGAACCGACAGACGATTATGTTTCGATAAATCAAGGAGGAGGAGAGCCTCCTGAACCCCCATCTCCATCTTTTAGTGAATTCTCTTCGTCTTCATATTCTCTCTCATCATTCTAAAAAGCAGCATAGGTATGCTTCTAAAAATCATTTTTTTCAAGTTAGATGTAAACTTTGACATTCCCATGTTTAATGGAGAATGTAGTGCAGAAAAATTAAATAATTGGATGAAATGGATTGACGTATATTGTCGGATTCAATAGATCGAAGAAGATGAGGCCATGATCTAGTTATCATCTCTTTGGCTGAAATGGCACCGCCCTCATTTGGTGGGAGATAATGCTTCAAAAAGGTACTATACATGTGGGTAAACTACTTTCTTCTTGGTCTGAATTTGTTTCTGCATTGAAAGATCAATTCTATCCTTTGAGCTATCGACGAAAGGCCATAATGGAATGGAAATATTTGAAGTAATCAAAGGGCCAAAGTGTGCAAAGTTTCATAGAAGAATTTAGAAAATAATCTCTAACATTGGGAATTCCTTTAGATTTACCTAATACTGTAATGAAGTATATTGGTGCATTACATAGTTATATCATGGATTGTTTATTGTTGTTTGAACCTACTACTATTGATGTGACTAGTGTAAAGGCCATCCATCTTGAAAGCAAGGGTAAACAAGACAAAGAGGATCATCCCAAGAAGTCATCATCCAAACCTCATAAAAAAAAATTCAAAGGAAAAGGAAAGGGAAAGGACAAGAAGACAACTATAGTCAAGAAAGAAGAAGGACGAAATACATCTTGTACACATTGCAAAAAGGAAGGCCACGATGATGAATATTTTTGGAAGTTGCATCCCGAGTTAAAGCCAAAGAGATTCGGTGGAAACGTCAAGTAAAAGGAAGTGGAAACTCTGCAACAAGAACTACGATCTGACTTTGGTGACGAGATGCAGATTACAACAATGGGAATACAAGGTAATAGTTCTCATCATGTTAATTCTAGCTCTGAAATTCATGCAAGTTCAATTTCTACAAATGAATCTCTTATTGATGATCGGAATAGGAGTGAAATGTTCCATATTAGGGTGGTGGTGAAACATACTAAAATGGAAACATAATTTGACTCAAGCTCTCAAGTAAACTTGATTTCATAATCCATTGTTAAAAACTTGGGACTGGAGACCAAGCCTCATCCAAAACTGTACCCTCTTGGTTGGGTATGTGACAAAGAAAAACTGCATGTAACCAAGCAATCTAGGGTTAGGTTTTCCATTGCAACAAAACTTGTAGATGAGGTTTATATAGATGTTGTACCATTGGATATATGTGGCATTGTTTTGGGGAGTTTGTATTTGTATGAAAGGAAAGTAGCCTTATTCCAGCATGAAAACAAATACCATATCATGAAAGATGAGGTGGAGTATATTGTTAGAGCCCACCGTGTGAATATCAGTGAAAATCTTGTTAGTGCGAGTCAAATGAAGAGGTTTATTAACTCCATCAAAAGTTGCATGCTCATGGTTGTGAGAGAAAAGGATGTATAAGAATCTAAAGCTTTCCAGGTTTGTGATCCTGCTCACAAGAAAGAATCATATGAGATTGTTTCTAACTATGGTGGGATTTTTCAGGAACCAAGTGGGTTCCCTCCAAAAATAGAGATCCAACATGAAATTCATCTCCAAAAAGATGCTTCTTTACCTAATGTGGGTATGTATAGGTTTTTGGCTATTGAAATGGAGGAGATTAAGAAATAGGTGTAGGAATTGTTGAACCAAGGGGTCATAAGACCTATGTTCGTGGACTATCAGGCACTCAACAAGATTACTGTGAAAAATCGCTACCTTCTCCCTCACATTGATGATTTATTAGATCAGTTGAAAAATGTTGTTTACTTCACCAAATTATATTTGCAAAGTGTCTACCACAAGGTTATAATTTCATAATAGAATTTTTGGAAGGATGCATTCAAGAAAAAACATGGGTTGTTCGAGTGGTTGGTGATGCCATTTGGACTGTGCAATGCTTCAACCATATTTATGATGGTGATGAATGATATTTTTAGACCTTTTCTTGATGATTTTGTGTTTGTGTATCTTGATGATATACTTGTTTTCAGAAGAGATTGGGAAGATCATGTGAATCATGTTAAGAAGGTGCTTGATGTTTTACAAAAATAAAAACTATATGTAAAAATTTCCAAGTGTGAATTTGGTAAGACTTTGTAGAAATAAATCGAAATTTATCATTGTTAATGAAATCAGACTAAAATCAATAGACACAAATTTCTTCTACTAAATTTTGTGGAAGAAAAATTTATAATAGAAACACATGCAATCATGCAATCACAATGAACATAGTTTTTATCGGGGAACACAACTGGGAAAAACCCCTCCTCTATTTGTATTATATTAGATGAGAACAATGATCTATTACAATAACATCTTCAATGCTTGAAGACCCCCCTACACTGCAATATTGATCTCCTCACTAGTCTGCTCTGGAAAATACTTAGCCAAAATAGGCCTCATGCTTCATCCTATTTCCTTGTGTAATTCCTTCTCCTAAAGAATAGGAAAGCTCTTATTTCCTTGTGCAATTCCTGAGGAAATTAACTCACGTGCTACATGCAAACACTGTACATTCACTAGTATACAATAATGATTACAATGTGCCTTTTCTCTCCAACTTCACTAGGCAATTTGAATTGCCTACATGACTAGGGCTATTTTTAGTAAATTGACTAGCTAACTAAGAGTTAATTGAGTTTAAAACAGTTACAAATACTCAACTGAACTCATATTGACTATATTCTAGATTAGAGCTTAGATAAATGAATTTCACTAAAGTTAACACCCTTTGATATGTAGATCTTAGCCACCAATTTGCACACAACTCTACTTCTAGCCCATAAGCTCGAATTGACTAACTTAACTGAGTGATTTGGCCATGCCACTCTTGCTAACTTCCTGAAAACTCATCTTGCTAAAGTGGAAATTCAAATTTCTTCATTAGACTAAGACACAAGTCAAATGAAGCCTTTTCTTGCTAAAATTAAACACTCCCTCTTAGTAAGAAAAGGGTTTTGAACAACCCCATTCCTGCTCCTTTGGAACTCGAACTTACCTCTTGTAAAATCCTTTGTCAAAATGTTTGCATCTTGCTCCTTTGTAGGAATGTATTGTAACATAACAATCCTCCTTTGCACACAATATCTTAGGTGATGGTACCTAATGTCTATATGCTTGGACCTCTTGTTGGCCCTCGTTTTTGATCAAATTTTTCTTATTAAAATCCACCTAATTTCTATCATTTTCCACCATATACCATCCATATACTCCTTCTTTTGACCTTATTATACATATTCATGTAAATAAAATATGTTTTTCAATTTTTAGATATTTCTACAAAAATTGGGTTTTAAGAGTATTTTTGGATAGAATCAGAAATTCCCGTAATGGCTATGTGGATGACATATTTTCAGGACACTTGGGCTCAAGCTAGATACATGAATGAAAATATTGGGAACTAGGACTGAACTATTTCCAATTGGTTCGGTCAAAACAAGCTAAATCAGGCCCGGTCAAGGCTAGTCAAACATGACTAGTCATCCAGAAAATCCCTAGGAAATAGGGCAGTTTTATTATTTCATGGGATTTTCCATATTTTTAGTGATAAATTGGATGGACTCGACTTGGATAGGTGGATATGGATAGATATAGTTGTTAGAGATATTTTAGATCAGTTTGTTTCATGATCTTTTGTTTAAGCCAAAACTTTGAAGGCTTATAAAAGGGAGAACTAATGTAGAATTTATGTAATTTGATTTTGAGACTCTTTGAAGATTGAAAGATAATTGAAGAACCTGTTTCATTTCAATTTGTTGTTCATGCTTGGTTGATTTACTGAAGTTGTTGTAGCTGAGATTTCTCCAAGTGTGCAAGGCAAGCATGGAGGGCCCCCACACCAAGCTAAGTGCACTTCTTGGTTAAATTTTCATAGTTTTCATAAATTAGTTCTTGTTTAAAATGTATTTAGATGTGTGATGATTTCTAAATGAATATTGGTTTAATTCTAATCTACATATGAAGGGACACATAGGAATTTAAGTTAAATTCCCCTCCTATTTGATCTTGAACTAAAACTGAATTTCATTCTCCTTTTCTTATTTGAAGTTATTTCTGCATTTCTGGTTTGAAGCAATGTTGATTATGATATAGTAGAATTGTGAAGAAGGACAATCTGGTCCTCCTTAGTTAGGAGCCTCTTCTTTTACATCTTCTGCATAAGTGATTTGGATTAATCTTCATGAAAGTAGTATTGTAGGGAAGGACAACCTGGTTCTCCTTAGTTAGGAGCCTCATTCCTCACATATTACATAAATGAATTAGAAATTGTTAAAATAGGTTTATATTTGTAATATGTACTTCCTTAACTCTTCAAATTTTATCTTCTAAGCTTGGTTACATCTGATATCCATACACTGTGGACATGCCTCTAAGTTTTACAAACCCAGATTGATAATTAAATACTTGTGTTAATTTGTGTTAATAAATTAGCTCAACATTTTGGCGCCGTTGCCGAGGAGGCAATTATCAGCATAGTCAAATAGAAGATAAACAAAAACACTAAAAAATTGATAAAAAATTTAGTTAAGATACATTTCTCTTAGTTATGTTTCTTTATGCCTATAAATAGAGATCCTAAAAGTAGATTCCCAAAACAAAACCCCCAAAAAAAAATAAAAATAAAAAAATAACTACAAAACCCATTTGCAAGACAAGATCTAAAAAAATGATGTTAAACAAATCATTTAGAGAAGGAGGGTATGCCACCACAAAACTATTCTCAAGTCCTTGTCCTCAATTTTGAATGCTCACTAGGGATGAATCTTTATGTCAAAAGATAGAAGAGCAACAAAACATCCATGAAGATGATCCACAGGAAGAGAATCTAGAACTTTCTTCTAGCTATCTTTGTGAGGAGGTGGATGAGTCATGTATCACATGCAATGAAGATCAAACACTAGAGCTAGAAATTGAAGAATTTATAGCATGTATATCACAAGATCCCTTGTGCATACAAGATTTTGAACAAGTACCACAAGAAGAGTTTTGTGCTATGACAATTGATGAGAGCCAAGCAAACAAAGACCATATTAAGACATGGTTTCAACTAGTCATTGGGTCACAACACTACATTTTTCAACATTCTTTCTCATCAAATCTTTACGATCAAATAAATTTTCATGTCCAAACATTCATTAAAGTATATTTTTCAAAGTTGGATGTAAGTTTACTCATGATCTTGTTACGAAAATGGATGCATTGGAAATTCTCTTATACTTGAGAGAATGAATTATTTTTCTAAAATAGAATAGGATAGAATAGAATAAATAAACAAGTAGAATGAATTCACAATAAGACTTGCATAATAATGTTGTTTCAAACTATCATGAATATTTCTTCAAATCATTGTTCAATATTCATTTGAAAGGACTACATGGCAAAATGCAGCAAGAACAATCCTATTTTGGGTAACCATATAGGATCATTTTTAAATCATTTTTTTTTTTTACATATCTCTTGAAATCTAGTTTTTGAATCCATTTTGAAAATTTCAATTTATATCACAAATAAAAATGTGATCAAAATCAAAACTAGGTCTCAAGTTAAATGTTGAGGACAGAGTTAGTACAACCTTGATTTGAGATATGTAATGGAAACATTTTTACCTAAAATTCATAGGGAAGATATCCCTTGGAATCTAGTT
This sequence comes from Pinus taeda, assembly GCA_000404065.3. NCBI lineage: Eukaryota > Viridiplantae > Streptophyta > Pinopsida > Pinales > Pinaceae > Pinus > Pinus taeda. The sequence goes on from APFE031660075.1 coordinate 49,101, forward strand.
TCCAAATAAATTTGAATCACTTCAATCAAGTATCATATGAAAAATTTACTCTTGAAATACTAACTTCTTCTCGAAAAATATGCATAGTGACAATTCTAGGTCTTGACTATTCATTGGCATATTTAACATACCTAATAATCTTATTTTAAAAACATGTTTATATGCGAGATATATATTCAATTCTAGTTTAAGACACAATTTGAATCATCCCATTTGGAGGTGAAATGAAAAAGTTATGCCACATTTAGTAACTGCATGTCTTCAAAACAACATAGTAAAGCTCTGCCTCCTAGGTCTGTTCATCACCAATTTTATGATATCAAGCCTAAGAATTTTTAAAACCTGTTTCTACTAGAAAGAGAAAAATGAATCTAATTTAATCTTCAAGTGGAATAACATTGATCCGATCTTTATTGAAGAAGTTACACTTCAAATAGTGACTATTGGTCTAGTTAAAAATTAACAAGCAGCTCTATCAAACATGGCATTCCTTATAACTTTTACCATATCATTTTAAACCATTTTGAAAACCTATTTATACTGGAGGTATCCATATGAATTCACTTCAACTTGACTTTGGAATCACTCTAATTGGATATAAAATGAATATTTTGTAAACAAAATACTGCTAGGAGGTCTAGGCTAGCCACCATTCCTCAAGGGGTAAATAAATGCATTTTGTTTGTATATCATCTTTGGACTTGTTTTCTAAGCAATGCTTGTAATGATTTACATATTGATTGGAAGAAGAGAGACTGTACACCTCTCTTCATCCATCATCTAATATTTATGGTAGGCAAGTGCTATCTTTTTGTAGGTCCCCAGAAGATTTGAGAGGTCAATTTCATAGATGAAGGATTTTCAAAATAAATTTTTAAAAATTCATATCAACGAATATGAAATGAAAGTATTCAAGCGAAAATGAAGTGGGAATTCACCTAATATTGAGTTCATCCAATGAAACTCAAATTTGTGAAGCTTACTCTTAGTTGTTGACCAACAACACCAATCACTCTATGACATGATTAAGATCGAGGCAAAAGACATGAAGTTAATAATCAGAAGAAGAAGTCAAGTTCTGTACCATGTCAAGTCACATCAATTTCCAAAGAAGTCTTTCATAAGCCATATTTTTCATGATTTCATTCATCATCTATATTGTATGTTAAGCTCTGCGATCATGCATGTTGAAGTCCAGACTTATTATCTATCCATTTACTACTAAATCACGACTTCAATATAACCTATTTTCATAAGCTTTTCATACTTCCCTACTCCATTGCACCCCACCTCCATCCAGAAAAGAAAAGAATAGGAAAAAATATCAAAATATCAAAAATAGAAAGGAGTTTGGTTGTGAAAATCTAAGAAAATGGAACAACACAAACTCGAATTCATATCGGAAAACCAACTTGTTTGGCCAATATGAATTCTCTATTTTGTTTTACCATTTCTTCAGTTTGATTTTGAAGGAATCATCCACTAGAATAAGCAATACTTGGGGACAAGTCTCAGAATAAGCAAGGGGGAAGATTCGTAATAAAACTATGCAAATAGTTTGAGCAGCTGTATTGAAGGGACCTGAATTACATGTCAGAGGGGACCTGAAACATCATTTACAAATTGTAGAAGGGACCTGAACAACATCAACATTTGAAGATCCTGAATCAATATCAGATGTGAAAACATGAAAGCAAAAATAAGTCTCTACATTTCATCAGAATCTAACTTGGAAGAACCATCATCATGAGTCAAAAATGAACTGGCAAAGGACATCATCAGTTAGCATTGACATCAAGCTATTATGGAAGTATAAGTACATTAAGTGTAAAAATTGCTCTTAAAACCTTTGATTTTTCAAAAAAAATCCTAGAATTGTTAGAAGTAATTTAACTTGGACATGCATCCATTACATTTAACCTACCTACATTCATCATCTTATATTTTTCCTATCTATAATCCATTAACTCCATCATACGTCATCATAACCCTACCATTACCGTACCATACATTTCACTTAACCTACATTAACCTACATTAATCCATATATCCCTACGTTTTCCTATAAACATTTTTGATCAGAAATAAAGGACTCAATATTCTTCCCCTAAGGAATTTGTTTGACCTGCAAAAACCACACAAAGGTTAAAGGTTAGTATAATAAGGAAAATAATTTAATTTTAAAAATGACCTATCCTATGGTCATTATAAAATTAAATTAAGAAAAGAGTATAACCTAAGGTATGGAATGAGTGCACTATGAAAATATGACAAAACCTAAGTGGAAAATGCAAATGCAATGTAACGAAAGACGTGAAATTATGATGCATACAAACTAAAGTATGGGCATGCAGCGTGATGAGGGTGGTTATGAATGAAAGACGAAATGTTAAAAAATGTGGGCAGCGTAATAAGGATGGCAAATGGAATGACAAGAACATGGTAAGTGAGTACACAGTGAAACATACGCAGCCATATGGCTGGGTGTGAAGAACAGTCAAAATATATTAAAAAATATGCTACAGCTATCCTTCACCATTACGGCAAAACAAGCTCTGAGATAAGCCTTTCTTCTACCATCATAGCCAAAGGCTAGCTCAAAAAGAAAGGGAGTAACATTATGCATCCAGATGCGTTCATACAACACCCTCAGTTGTGGAGAAAATTGGCAAGAAGAATGAAAAATTAAGGAGAAGGATGAGTGATGCATAGAAATTGTATGCAAAGAAGAAGTTGCATTAAAAATAGGCGAGAAAAAAAACTAAAGAATTCATGGAGAAATAAGGTGGTTAGGCATAAGATTTAATGCTAAGTTAAATCCCACGGATTATGTAGGAAAATCATGTAAGGATCAATTCTGGATTTCGCTGAGTTTTGAATGAATTTAGAGGATAAATGAGCTCATAATTGTTTTAAAGAGGTGCCACAAACCGAGTCTCTGTCATTAATGGAAAACGTTGCCACCTCCAAAGTCTAAACTGCACGTCCATTCAAACAATTCCGCCACCTGTGAGAAGAACGAATCCTTGGCAACGATTCAACAGGAGTCTTAATTGCATTTTTGTTGTGTGAACACAGGATTAACTCAAGTCATCGCAAGACCACTCAGAGATTCGATTCTTCATTAATTTGAAATCTCTCTGTGCATGAAACAACATGTATATTTTTATACACAGTAACATGATTTCCATGCACCATGAGCACATTTTTATGAAAAATACAAAGCACAGTGAAGGATTTTTGAAAAAACAGAGCATGAATTCATGAACGGAGAGTTATTTCATGTTTACATTTAAGAAATTGATTGTTACAGATCTGAATAATTATTATTGTTTTCAATCATCCTCTGAAGAAGATGAGATGCCTGAGAATAGCAGCCAACAACACAGGCCTTTTGGGGGATTTTCAATTTGATTTCAATTTCTGAAAGAGCATAGAGTTTTTCCAGATTTCAGATTTTGAGCATTTAATTGTTGGAGATAGAGACAGAGGGTTTAATTGATTTTTTTGCAGCTCAAGTATTTAAAAAAAATGGTGTCCTCATTCATATTTAAAAAAAAATGCAATTCGCAAATTTTATATATGCAGTGAAGCCATTTTATGAGTTATTTGATGAATGTTGACATATATACAGTGAGCCATTCTTTGAAAAATTTTGCACACAGTGAGCTTAGATCATTGCAGAATAACTGCATGGTGATTTTGTCTTAAAGAGAGGTGAAATTATGTGACAATTCGAAGAACAAAAATATATTATGACATAAAAAAAAAAAAAAAATTCTACACAGCCAATTCAAAAACAGAGAATTCTACATCAGAGACAAAGGAGTTATTTTTTTTTTTTTTTTTTTTATAACTTTGGGATATTTTCCTGGTTCTTTGACCTCTATTTTTGCAGATTGCGTGGGTAAAACAGTGGCTAAATTGAAAGTGAATGCCTAGTCATAAAAAGGATTGGCACAAGTTATTTTGTAGTGGAATTATACAAGAAGAAAATCCCCTACACAAGTGAAATAAGCTTTAATTTTTTTCGATTGGTGTTTTCTCTGCAGACTATGCGACATTGCAAGATTGGCTTCTTTCAGTGAAGATGTGAGGGCAAATGGATATTGGTTCCTTTAGGTGAAATTGTTGATATTGCTAATTTGAGAGGGACATGAATCCTGTGTTAGAATGTATTAGAAAATTCAAGCTTTATTTGTTGTCTTCTCTGAAGCTACTCATCCAAAATGATTTATTGGTGTTATTTTTGGTGTTTTATCAAGAGAGGAGGAATACTGTAAAGTTGTTGTATTTGTGTGTTGGTGGTGAAACCTCATCACACATCAGAGACATTTTTGTTCCCATCACTCTAGAATACATAGCCCAAGCCAAAAAAAAAATTCCACTAATAGGTGAAGAATATTACAAAGAGCAACACTTCAAAGAGAAATGATGAAATTTCTTTTTAGAAAAACAGAGAAAGGAAAGAAGAAAAAGTAAAGAATGTCATCTACAAGGAAGAAGAAAAAGTACATGAAGGCATAGATATCCTTTTACAGGTAGCTCAAGAGAAAGCTTCATCTTCAAGGGTCAGAGCCACAGGTATATCAGTAGTCCAGTCAGCATATAGAAGCAAAAGGTCAAGGAGACAGAGGCAAGCATGAGGACATGCTTGAGAGTAAGCAAGGGGGAGATGTTGGCCCTCGTTTTTTTATCAAATTTTGCTTATTAAAATCCACCTAATTTCCATCATTTTCCACCATATACCATCCATATATACCTTATTTTGACCTTATTATGCATATTCAAGTAAATAAATTATGTTTTTCAATTTTTAGATACTTTTGCAAAAATTGGGGTTTAAGAGTATTTTTGGACAGAATTAGAAATTCCTGTAATGGCTATGTGGATGACATATTTGCAGAACACTTGGGCTTGATCTAGATACATGAATGGAAAGCTTGGGAACTAGGACTGAACTAATTCCAATTGGTTCGGTCAAAACAAGCTAAATCAGGCCCGGTCAAGGCTGGTCAAACATGACTAGTCAGCCAGAAAATCACTAGGAAATAGGGAAGTTTTATGATTTCATGGGATTTTTCATATTTTTAGTGATAGATTGGATGGATTCGACTTGGATAGGTGGATATGGATAGATATAGTTGTTAGAGATATTTTAGATCAGTTTGTTTCATGATCTTCTGTTTAAGCCAAAACTTTGAAGGCTTATAAAAGGGAGAATTAATGTACAATTTATGTAATTTGATTTTGAGACTCTTTGAAGACTGAAATATAATTGAAGAACCTATTTCATTTCAATTTGTTGTTCATGCTTGGTTGATTTACTGAAGTTGTTGTAGCTGAGATTTCTTCAAGTGTGCAAGGCAAGGGTGGAGGGCCCCCACACCAAGCTAAGTGCACTTCTTGGTTAAATTTTCATAATTTTCATAAATTAGTTATTGTTTCAAATGCATTTAGATGTGTGATGATTTATGAATGAATGAATATTGGTTTAATTCTAATCTACATATGAAGGGACACAGAGGAATTTAGGTTAAATTCCCCTCCTATTCGATCTTGAACTAAAACTGAATTTCATTCTCCTTTTCTTATTTGAAGTTATTTCTGCATTTCTGGTTTGAAGTAATGGTGATTAAGATATAGTAGAAGAAGGACAATTTGGTGCTCCTTAGTTAGGAGCCTCTTCTTTTACATCTTCTGCATCATAAACCATTGTTAATTAGTGATTAGGATTTATCTTCATGAAAGGAGTATTGTAGGGAAGGGCAACCTGGTTCTCCTAAGTTAGGAGCCTCATCCCTCACAAATTACATAAATGAATTAGAAATTGTTAAAATAGGTTTATATTTGTAATATGTACTTCCTTAACTCTTTAAATTTTATCTTCTAAGCTTGGCTACATCTAATATCCATACACTGTGGACTTGCCTCCAAGTTTTACAAACCCAGATTGATAATTAAATACTTGTGTTAATTTGTGATAATAAATTAGCTCAACACCTATCATGAAACAAATTTTTCTTAGAGAGTTTTATACAACTTTGATTGTCATGGTGGATCAATGTAGACTCCATCCCCAGACTGAAGAGACGAACTATGTTCTTCCTCATCTAGATAGCCTTGCATGGTGTTAGGTCCCTATAGCACTACTGTATTCCATCATTGTTATTAGTGTATCCCTATTATTATTATTGTTGTGCCCATGCAGTCCCCATATTTGTTATTTTTGTGCCCCCTAGAAGCCCATTACTGTGATTTTTATGCCCTTAAATTATTATTATTATGTTAGCTTTGATTATATTGTGACCCCTTAGACTCTTATATATAGAAAGGAGGTTTTGTCATTTGAATCATCCAATAATCATTCATTTGTGTAATGTAAAGGAGATTTCCCCTTCAAAGAGGCTTATTTTGAAGTTGTTTATCTATCTCTTCTTCTATTTTGTGAGTTGGTTGCATAACATTTGGTATCAGAGCTTTGGATTCAAGGGTTTCGCCACTTCAAACAAGACATCGTGGAATTTTTGCTATAACTTTTTTTATACGAAGCTTCAGAACTGTAAATTAAAACCCATTTGAAATGAAATCTTGGTGAACCTTGTGTATGAATTTCAGATCTAGTACCACTATATTTTCAGAGATATGATCCAAGGAAGATAGGGTTTTTGCAGGATCCCGAATTCCATCTCAAACAGGCGACCTTGGAAAAATCGTCATAAATTTCTCTCTGAGAATTGGATTAAAATTTCATAAAGAATGACAGAAATAGGACATAATTTAGTTTGTTGGGTATCATTTTTAGAACCAAAGGTCGAAACAGTGACATATGGCACTTCGTACAAGTTCGCTCTAATGAACCAGTGTATAATCAGGTCATCTTGGGAGATTGGGAATAAATATTTCTTGGAGAATCCAATCTCAATAAGACTTGTGGATTTGGAAAGAGGATGCATAGGGATACCATAGGAGGAAATTTCAAACCCTGGAGATCCGAAATTTCAGAGATACATCAGATCCAATATCGAGCTCCTAGAAAGAAAAAAAAGGTGTATAGTCTTTTTAAAAATTTTCATAATTTTTGTTTCAAAAACTAGTTTGAAGTGATTCAAATGGAATAGTGAAGCATAATCATCATTAATTGATGGCCCGAAGAAACAAATGGAAACACCTAGTAAGCAACCCGAAATCTCTAATATGACTCATGAAGAAGAGGAAGAAACACAATGTGATATATCAAAATTACGAGACCAAGTGCAACAAATGTCACTCTCACAAAAAGTAACAAAAGCTAATATGGATGGTTCGAAGAATGGCATGGAAGCTAAGGTGGATGGTTGTAATAATGGAATCAATGAAGAAAAAGGAAACATTGAATATTTGAAGAAAGACATGGAAGGTTTGAAGGGAGGTTTGGCAAAGTTGCTATAAGAAATGCTTCCATATGGAGAAAAGGTAGTAGAGGAAACTCATGATGAGAACAAAAGAAATGTTAATCATGATTTCATAGACTCTAACATTGGATTGAAGACCCGCCATATTCCAAATATTGATATGAGGAAGTTTGATGGCAAGGATCCTGTAACATGGATACTACAAATGGCACAATATTTTGATCTCCATAATGTGTAAAACACACAAAAGGTATACCTTGCAACTTTATATTTAGAACCCAATCAGTTTGTATGGTGTCGATGGCTTTTCTCTCGTAAACAAATTTTCACTTGGTCAATTTTTATGGAGGAAATGATAGCACATTATGAGGATACAAAGAGCAACACCTTCTTTAGCCAATCGATAAATCTCAAACAAAAGGGTTCAATAGTGGAGCACATCGAGGACTTCCAAAAATTGAATATAAGGGTAAATGATATTCTAGATCAACATAGGATTGATGTATTCATAGGGATTCTAAAGTATAACATCCAACTGAGGTTCGCCTTTGGGAACCTAATTCATTGGAGAATGCATTCAGGTTGGCAAGAAAAATTGAAAGAAAAATTATGACAACAAGGAAGCCTACCACTCACAACTATAAATATGGAAGTGTGGTTGCTCCAAGGCTTCCAAAACCTACAAGGTTGACACCACAACAATTGGAAGAAAAAAGAGAAAAAGGGCTTTGCTACAGTTGTGATAGAAAATACACTAAAGGGTATAAGTGTGCTGAGAAGAAATTATTTTACATAGATTGTGAAGAGGAGGAAGAAAAGGAACAAGAAATGTCAAAAGAAGAGGATATACACCAGGAACTAACCCCATAGAAACAAGAAATGAATTTGACCATATCTTTTAATGCATTGGCAGGAATTACCACTCCTCAAACTCTCAAGATAAAAGGACATATCAATAAGAAAAATACAATAGTGTTGATTGATTTGGGTAGTACCCATAATTTTATTCATTGTAAGATAGCCAAGGAATTAAATTGCTTCTTATATTCAGCACCAGAGTGTCAAATTATGGTTGAAAATGGAGAAACCATAAATTGCTCGGGAAAGTGCCATAATATCAAGCTATCCATGGGATAATATGTATTGAATAGTCCAATGCTTTCCATTCCAATGAGTGGTGTTGATGTTGTACTAGGAGTCCAATGGTTACAATCTTTGAGTACGATAGCCTTTAATTTTCAAGAACTTTTCTTGACTTTTTTTGGGAAGGAAAGAAAGTTGAATTAAGGGGTATCACAGGGAAACCAGGAGAGATAATCAACTCTAATGGAATGAAAAAGCTTCTAAAGCAATAAAAATGGGACGTAATTGCACAATTATGTTCACTCAAGGCTCAAACATCGAAATAATCTATTTCTCCAAACCTCCTAAAAGCCTTGGACAATCATTGTAATGTATTTGAGACTCCCAAAGGCCTCCCACCTATTCATGATCATGATCATGCTATTCATTTGATTCCAAGAAGTATTCCTCCAAACATCAGGCCTTACAGACATCCATATTCCCAAAAGAGTGAAATTGAACATATGGTTGCGGAAATGCTAGAGACTGGTATAACTCAACCTAGTTAAAGTTCTTTCTCTGCTCCAATAGTATTGGTGCACAATAAATATGGATCATGGTGCATGTGTTCAGATTCTAGGGAGCTCAACAAGCTCACTATTAAAGATAAATTTCCCATTCCTGTCATTGATGAATTATTGGATGAATTACATGGAGAAATTTACTTCACCAAGTTGGATCTTCATTTAGGATATCATAAATAAGAATGACGAATAAAGACGTTCTGGAAAAAACAATTGGAACTCATGAGGGTCATTATGAATTTTAGGTCATTCATTTTGGCCTTACTAATGAATCTTCTACATTTCAAGTTTTGATGAATTCCATTTTCAAACCCTTCCTTAGAAAATTTGTGTTAGTATTTTTTGATGATATACTAATCTACAACAAGTCTTGGAAGGATCATGTTCAACATGTTGACAGGGTGCTCAAGATATTGAAGGAGAAACAATTATATGCAAAAACCTCTAATTGTTTCTTTGGAGTACAATAGGTGGAATATATGGGTCATATTGTATCTCATGAGGGTGTTAAGGTAGACCCTAACAAAATTAAAGCCATTAAGGAATGGAAAATACCCACATCCATAAAGCATTTGCCAGGAATTCTTAGGTCGACATGGTATTATTGCAATTTTGTTAAGAATTATGGGAGAATAGTAGCACCTCTAACAACATTTCTGAAGAAAGATGCATTTTCTTGGACTCTAGGATCAACTAAGGCCTCTGAGCATCTTAAAGAGGCAATGTTCCAAGCACCAATCTTATCTACGCCAGACTTCGCAAAAGCCTTTATTGTGGAATGTGATGCCTCAAGAAATGGAAATGGTGTTGTTTTAATGCAAGAAGGAAGACCCATTTCTTTTGAAATTCGTCCAAACAAGGGAAAGTATTTAGACAAAGTTATTTATGAGAAGGAAATGTTGGCAATACTACATGCACTTAAGAAATTGCGACCTTACCTAATGGGAAAGCACTTCAAGGTAAAAACTGGTCATGATAGTCTTAAATATTTTTAGAATAAAGATTATCTTCAGAAGAGAAACAAAAATGGGTCACAAATATGTTGGGTTATGACTTTGAAATCATCTACAAAACATGGAAGAAAAATGTTGTTGCAGATGCACTCTCAAGAAAGGACGAGAATGTGGAAGCATTCCATTGTGTCATTTCTATTATCCAACCAGATTGGATAATTGAAGCAAGGGATGAATGGAAGAATGGCGAAGAAGTGTGGGTACTCATTTAAAAGTTGCAAAAAGATCCTAGTACATATGATACATTCAGCTAGAATAATGATTCATTATTGTACCAAGATCACTTGTACCTTTGTAAGAATTCCCAACTCAAACAAAAGATTCTTCGGGAATTGCACACCTCTCCCTTAGGAGGGCACTCCGGATTTTTAAATACTTACCATGGGGTTAAGAAGGAATTTTTTTGGGATGGCCTTAAATCTGATATTCAAAAGTTTGTGGTGAAATGTTTGGTTTTCCAACAAAATAAAGTTGAGACAATTAAGACCCTAGGTCGGTTACAAACTTATCCATTCCACGTTAATGTTGGGAGGAGGTTTCAATGGATTTTATCATAGGTTTACCCAAGTCCGAAGGAAAGAGTGTCATCATGGTGGTAGTTGATAAACTTACCAAGTATGCACACTTTTGTAGATTAGCTCGTCCATTTAAAGCCAATACAGTTGCTACTGCATTTATGGAAACGATTCAAAATCTACATGGAAACCAAAATATTATTGTAAGCGATAGAGATCCTATTTTCATTGGAAATTTTTGGATGAAATTATTTTCTTGTTTGGGTGCTCAATTAGCTCATAGCTCATCTTATCATCCTAATCAGATGGGAAAACTGAGATAGTGAACAAATGTTTGGAAGTATATCTTTGTTACTTTGTATCTGATAAATAGACACAATGGGTCAGGTGGTTACCTCTCATTGAATGGTGGGATAACACTTCCTTCCATACTGCAGCAAAAATAACCCCATTTATGGCACTTTATGGATATCATCCATCGCCCATCACATCATCTTTACAAGAAAATTCTAAGGTTAAAATAGTGGAAGATCACATCGAGAATCAACAACAAGTTCTCCAACTCTTAAAGGATAATCTCACTTTGGCGTAGAATAGAATGAAACAACAAGCAGATCAACATCGCAGCGAGATAAATTTTGGTGTAGGCGACTGGGTATTTTTACAGCTACAACTATACAAACAAATGTGCCTCAAGCAAGTTAATAAAGATAATAAATTATCACCAAAGTATTATGGTTCGTACAAGGTGTTGCAAAATATTGGTACTATGTCATAAAAATTGGAGCTTCCTACATCTTCCCGAGTGCACCTGGTTTTCCATGTTTCATGCTTAAATAAGGTTATAGGTGACAAGCTCCTAGTTCAAACAATATTGCTAGAACTTGACGAGGAAGAAAAATCATATTGGAACCTAAAGTAGTCATGGAAACAAGAACTCGACAACTAAAAAATCAATCAATTTCATAGTATCTCATTAAGTGGAAGAACTTACCTATGGAAGATTCCACATGGGAGGATGATAATTTTATATAGAAGCATCTAGAACTACTTAAGCATTGAGGACAACACTTTTTTGAAGGATAGGGGCATGTTAGGTCGTTATAACACTAGTGTATTCCCTCATTGTTATTAGTGTAGCCCCTTTATTGTTATTGTTGTGCCCATGTAGTCCTCATATTATTATTGTTGCGCCCCCCTAGAAGCCCACTATTATTATTATTATGCCCTTAAATTATTATTGTTATGTTAGCTCTGATTATATTGTGGCCCCTTAGACTCTTGTATATAGCAAGGAGGTTTTTTCATTTGAATCATCCAATAATTTTTCATTTGTGTAATGTAAAGGAGGTTGCCCACTCAAAGAGGCTTATTTTGAAGCCATTGATCTATCTCTTCTTATATTTTGTGAGCTAGTCGCATAAAACATGGTGCTTGACTAGAAGCCATATACTCAGCCTTTGCTGAGTTGAGTGCTACAGATCTATGTGTCATGTTGTACCAAGAAACTATTGTTGACCCAACACTGAAGATTTCTCCCGATGTGCTCTTCTTATTTGAGGGGCTCCCTACCTAATCTGCATCTATGAAGCCTTGGAGCTTCACTCCATCAGTCTTCATGTACCATAAAATAGAGTATGGTGTGCCTTTGAGGTATCTTAAAACATGTTTTGATGCTTTCCAATGAAGATTGGTAGGCTTCACCATAAATTGACTAAGTCGGTTCACTAGAAAACAAATACCAGGCCTTGTATTCACCAAGTACATCAAGGACCCCACGAATTAATTGTAGATAGCATCATCTTCTGCCTCACTTGTAGAAGCATCATATTTCCTCCAGTTAGTACCTAAAGGAGTATCCATTTGCAATTATGCATATGGAATCTCTAAAGTATTTCAAAGGTGTACCTCCCGCATCCAACAAATATCTATCTATCTCCCTACCACACCTCCAAGCCAAGGAACTAGAGCACCAAACCCATATCCTTCATCTCCAACTCTCTTGCAAGCTCCCCCTTGAAAGACTAGATCAAACTATCATCTCTTGTTAGTATGGAATCATCCACATAAAAAACTAAGATGAGAAGACATCAATCTACCATAATGTAGTGGAGATTGGAATTTTCTTAACTCTTAGTGAAGCCCAACCCACTGAGATATGAGTTTATGTGAATGTACTAAGCACAAGGTTCCTACTTGAGACCATATAGGGATCTCTTGAGCCTACACACAAGTGTCTCCTTGCTAAAGGTCTTGAATCACTCAAGTTCCTCAATGTAGATATCTTCCTCAACCACTTCCATTGAGGAAGGTAGTCTTAACATCTATTTGGTGGATCCTCCACCCAAACTGTGTTGTCAATGCATGAGTATCTTTCCATAGGGGAAAGTGTCTCCTCATAATTAATCCTCTGCACCTATGAGAAGCCTTTGGAGACAAATATGGCCTTTTACTGCTCAACACTACCATCAGTTGAATGTTTCACCTTATATAACCACCCAAAACCAACAACTGACTTGTTCTCAAGTTTGGGCACCACTTCCCAAACATTGTTATTCATTATGGAGTTATACTCCTCCAACATGACATCTACCCACACCTGCTCGGAAACTCTCTCTTCAAAAAAAGATGGCTCAAAATCAATCAATTCTCACATGAGTGACATATATCCTACATATATGTATGTTGATCACCTTTATTTGCACAAGGTTCTAGGAGCTCCAACCTACTTCTGAGCTTCCTGCACCAATTTGTCAACCATGTTGATCCTCTTCCTCCCTTATTTGGAAGAATTTGTGTGAGTAGGTCCCTCCACTCAGTCTACTATTTCCTCCTCCACATGTGGATTTTCCACATCATCCTCTTGGAATTTCCTCTTGCCTTTGAGCAAGATCTAACTCTGTGGATCTGACTAAGTCTCCTTGTTTGGAACTAGAATATCCTCCTCTTGTGGTATGCCCAAATCGCACTCTAGATAACTCCTCATGGATTTATCCTCATCAAATATAACATCCATCCTCATAATAGTCATATTGAGAGAGGGCATGTACACCTGGTAAATATGAGGTGTCTTAGTATAGCCCACAAAGATCCCCCTCTTTGCAGTGGACTCCAAATTTTTCATGCTATCTTTGGAGACATGAAGATAAACTATGGATCCAAAAATGCAAAAGTGGGAGACATCTGGCTTCCTCCCAATGAAATCTTCTTCAGGTGTAATCATTCCAATAATTTTGTGAGGGCTCCTATTCTACAAGTAAACAATTGTATTGCAAGCTTTTTCCCACAGGTATAGTGGCAATAACTGGTCATGAAATATTTCTCTAGAAGCTCCTACAATACTTCTATTTTTCCTATATGCAACCCCATTTTATTGTGGGTTTTAGGGTGAAATCAACTCCGTTCTAATACCCTCCTTGGCACATAATTCTTTGAAGGCATTAGAAACATAATCTCCTCCATTATCAATTCTTAGGGATTTAATTTTCTTTCCGGTATCATTTTCAATTTAGGCTTTAAAGTCAACAAAATTTGAATAAACCTCATCTTTCTTCTTCATGAAATAGATCCAACATTTGTGGGAAAAATCATCAATGAAGATCACATAATACCTATGCTTTGCAGTTGAGACTATGTGTAGTGGTCCACACACATATGAATGAAATCACTCCAAGATGGATCAAGCTCTGCTATCTCGGCCTTGGAAGGAAGATTTAACATATTTTCCAATAGTGCATTTCTTGAAAACATTTTGTTGATCAAGGGTGCATTTTGGAAGTCCAATGGTGATCTTCTGCATTATTTCCAAATCTCCATCGTGTAGGTGTCCCATGCACCTATGCCAGAGATCTCTAACATCTCGGTCCTGAACATGTTCTACCTTGCTACTCAATGTAGCACATGAATCAACCTCCAACTTGTAGATATTTTTAACTCTAACACCAATTTGTTTTACTTGTCCAATAGATATATGCATCAGATAAGCATTCCCTTTACTGACCACCACATCATATCCTTTGTATTCAAGTACAATTACAAAAACTATATTTTTCTTTAGACCAGGCACATACATTACATTCTTTAGGTGAATATGGGACCTTGACTCCCTCTTAAAGGTGACAATCTCAATCCCTTTGGTACTATACCTTTTATCATCTCCAAGATCTATGTGTAATCGCAGGTCATTCTCCTCTAAGCTGTTGAAGAACTTTGTATTTCTTGTTATATGAAATAAATCACCAAGTTTAAGTACCATGAAATACCTTGTAAAATACTTTCATGAAAGAAATGAGGGTGAAATCCAACTCGAACTATGATGTGAGAGCATCTCCTCTTGCTCTTGTTGCATGCTTCTTACTAAATTTCTTGTGTGGACACTTGGTTGCATAATGTCCATACTCATGGCAGTAAAATAATTTAATTTTACTGAGGTCTTTCTTCTTTCCATGGTTCTTGATGGATTCTACCTTGTCTTGGGCCTTCTTTCCTTTACCAGCTAAGGAAAAGTTTTCTTCCTCATCAGTTCTGGATGAGACACCATCTATAGTGTTTCTTCTAATCTCCTCCTGCACCAAGTTAGACCAAAGTCTCTCCCAATCTGGGAGCTTTTCTCTTCCATTAATTGAATCATGATAGTTGTGACAGGACTTTGGAAGACCAAGGAGTGTTAAGATCACAAGTTCAAATGGTGGTACAGTTGCTCCAACTCCTCCAAGTTCATCTCTCACCTGAGCGAATATGGATAAGTATTGAACAAAAGTTTCATTTTTATTCATTCGAATGTTCTTGAGATTATCTCTCAATGCTAGCTTCCTGGCATCAATGTTGCTTTTTAATAGGCTTTTGACAACTTCCCACATTGCAAATGGAGTTTTTATTCTATGAAAATTTGAAACCACATGGTCTTTGACTCCCTCCAAGATAATCCTCTTGGCTTTTGCAATATATTTCTTCCACTGAGCCAACTATTGTGCATATTATGATGTTGGTTTTGGAATATCTATTTTTGTGTACTCCATTACTCCATTCTCATCCAGCACACCTTCCATTCTTTCATTTCAAGCATAGAAATTTTAATTTCCCTCAAATGCATACTGATGGGCCTCTAAATTAGACATAAATTAAGGCCCATCTGACCATCCTTCAACACATTAAACCTCTCTTTTTGCATTAGATAATGCATTTTTAACCTTAATATGTTTACTATGAAGGTTTATGGATAATTGCATATTTGTGCCTAATATTATTTATTTTTGTGGAATAATGTGAGAATATTAGGCAGATTATGGAGATTTGGAGGAGATAATCTAGGGACCTGATCCCTACTACAGGAGGATCAATATTAAATAATAAAACAACAAGATATTTTGGAATTATGGCACAAATTTTGGAATGTGTTCCCCACCATTTAATGCAGATTCCTAGTATAGGGAACCAGAACCACTAATCAAGGGATTTTGGTGGGGAAAACTTCACCCTTTCATGGGGAATGATTCCCAATCATTTTGTATAAGTACCAATTCGAATTTTCCTCTAGGGGTTGATTTTTTCTTAGTCTTTTTGTGGAGAGAACTCATATTTTTGTAGCTCCACTTTCATTTTTTGCATGGATGTAATTGTATTAATGGAATAATGAAGATTGGTGACATGTTCAGCTTATAAATATTGGTATCCTCCATATGAATCTGAGTTTCCTTGGGCTTGGCCATCTCAGGAGCCTCAGATCCCTTTTGTATCATTTAATTTTCTTCCTTTCACTTCTTATTCACATGCATCTCTTGTTCTTATCTTTTTTCTATTTCTGCATTTAGTATTAATGATGTTTTGTTGTAGGATTGGGTTAAATGGTTGAAGTAAGTTATTTTGCAGGATTACAAGTTTCATTTGATCATTGGAACAACTTTGGAAGGTCATATTAATCATTGAGTTACTTGGATTAGTTTGTTTATTCCCAAATCTAGATTTCTAGAAGTCCTTTGTGGAAAATAACAGTAAATTTATGCTATTTTTTAGAGCATTCTAACAAGATTCAATCAAGTTGATTCCACTTGCATTATATAAAAAAGAAAATCTATTTAATAAAAAAATTAACCCATTGAATTTTCACTTGATTAGGTTAGGCATTTGATAGATTTACTAGTTCACTAGTTCTCGAATTTCTAGATTTTAGACTAGTAATTTTCTGCCATTTCTTTAGCATAGGTTAACATAGGTCTTTTTGGGTGATTCCACTTGGAATGGAGACCTAAGATATCCTAGTCATTAACAAAATTTTTCCCATCAAATTTGGATTTGATTTGGGTTGTCATTCAGTGAATTATAATTACCTATAGCAAATTTGATGTTTCCTGTAGTAAACTACAGGAAACCTTGTAGTAGCCTTCCAACATGTGTATACTTGCCTAGATTCGCTCAAGAATATTGGTTATTTTTCCTTAGGGTTGAATCAAAACCCCTTTGCTCTAAATCAATTATTAGGTAAGACTAAAGACCACTTAGGACTTTCCCCTTTACTCATGCAAAATATTTCAGCGATTTGGGCTAATGGACCGATTTATGGATTGGATAATACAATGAAGATTTTCTTGATTTCCACATCCAAAGAACTCCGTTAATGGCTATAAACTCTTTGAAATGTAATGGTTGACATTTAGTTCATAATTTTAACTTTATGCAATAAGAATAGGTTTATTTCTGTGTACTTTCTTTCTTGCAGTAGGTTAAGGTTTCCATTTCGATCATTTCATTTTCTGCTATTAATTTAGGATTTGATTTCAGTACATGCACTCCATTACATCATGACAGCAAAGGAATGACACATTGTATGCTACACATACAATGTCGATACCTATTAATTTGTATGAACCACAGGTTGATAATTAAAGTTGGTAGCCTTGGGAGTTGCAACATTCTTGTTGCAATACCGAGGCTTATCACATACTCAAGCTGCAATCCATTGAAAGACATTGTTCCTGCATTGAAGAAATACCTGCACCACAAATATGCTATTTGAATTTTCTTAACCTGGTTTCTATGTAGTTTTCAATTTCTCTCATACCTTGTAGAAATAACTCGAAATTTGTACTTGCTAATGAAATAAGACTAAAATCAATAGACACAAATTTCTTCTACTAAATTCTGCAAAAGGAAAACTTACAATAGAAACACATGCAATCAGTCAATCACAATGAACAAAGTTTTTACTATGGAACCCAATTGGGGAAAACCCCTCCTCTGTTTGTATTATATCATATGAGAACAATGATCTATTATAATGACAAATTCAATTCTTGAAGCTCCCTCTACGCTACAATATTGATCTCCTCTTGAGTCTGCTCTGGCAAATAGTTAGCCAAAATAGCCCTCCTGCTTCCTCCTATTTACTTGCACAATTCCTACTCCTAAAGAATAGGAAAGCTCATATTTCCTTGCTCAATTCGTGAGGAAATTAACTCACCTACTACATGCAAAAATTGTACACTCACTAGTATACAATAATTACTACAATGTGCCTTTTCTCTCCAACTTCACTAGGAAATTTGAATTGCATGCATGACTAGGGCTATTTTTAGTAAATTGACTAGTTAACTAAGAGTTAGTTGGGTTTACAACAGTTACAACTACTCAACTAAACTCATACTGATGCTATTCCAAACTAGAGCTCAGATAACTGACTTTCACTCCTCTTGATTGTTGGCATTATGGTTTGCATGGTTCCAACTAGCTGATGTTGCCATTAGCTCATGATGGCAGCTAACTCATGTTGCCATTAATGTCAACCCTATGTAGTGTAGCTGATGTGTGGATGCCTTACTTTTAGCATGGCTACAACTAACTGATTTGGCATTGACTTGGTTATGTTGGCATTGATGTCAACCCTTGATGTCAATCTCTGATGATGTAGCTTGATGGTTGTATGGTTTTCATGGAGGTATTTCCTTTTGTTGGCTTGTGTTGAGATGATTAGAGGAATTTTGAGGCAGTTGGATGACTTGATGTTGTTGTTGCAGGTGTTGGAGATACTGCTACAAGTACTAGAGATGACTTGATGTTGTTGTTTCAGGTGTTGGCGATGTTGCTATAGGTATTGGAGATGTTGCTACAAGTGTTGGAGTTGTTTGGATAGTTTTTTATTGTTTCTTGAGGATCTAGATATGTTTCTATTGTTTTATTATATGATACATAGGGTTTGGAGAGGATCTACAAGTGTTGGAGAATGTTTGAGTAGGTTCTATAGGTGTTCGAGGTTTGTCATGGTCACACCCTCCTGAAAATATGTTCCAAATGGTTTCAAAAACAAATTGGAAACTTGGATTTTAGAATGTATACGCTACTTTCATGAAGGAAACTAGAGTACATATGCAGGTTTCCTTCTCAAGGGTCATGTATACATCCTAGAAGCGAATTTTCTTTGGATTCGTCACACACATCTAAAGCATTTCAACTTGGTAATTATTGAAAGCTTTGAATTTAAATGGATAAGGTTGAAAATGGTTAAAAATGGTCCTCTAGTGATGTGAACACCTTAAGTGCACAAGTAGTGGTGATAGTGGATTGATTTTCTCAAATTTGTGCACCCTTGATACCAGCCCTAAGGTCAATTTCGCCCTTCATGTTTTATCTACTCCACTTTGGAGTTGACGATTGGTTGGTTGAGTATGAGAGTGAGTTGGCCAACACTACATCGAGAAGGAATACCCCAGAATCAGTTGAGAGCATAGATGCTTCAGTGTATGAATTTTAACAACAGTTAATGGAGCAAATTGTTGAAGCAGTGCATCATTATTTAGATCATATTTGAGTTTTTTGTAACAGAGTCTTTGTTTAGAGGATTGGAGTAGAGATTATGTTGTTGGATGGTAAGATTTTTTATGCATGGATGTGAGCCACTATTTTTCTTATGTTGAGAGCATGTTTGTGGTGGTATTTTATTTGATTTATTGATGGTGTCTTGCTGCTGAGACTTGGATTGTAGAGTTGAATTCTTGTTGATCAAACTGTCTTAGATTCAGTTTGAAAATAGATGAAATGAGGTCCACATGGTGTAGAGGAGTAGTGACTTCTTGAGAGTGGGGCAATGATATTGAAGCTTCAGCAAAAGGAACAATTTCTTCATCCAATCAGAGTTGGATAGTCTAATCGGAGTTGGGAAAGGATCATTGATCGTCATGGCGTTTAGCGGATGGTAGTTCGTTGATACATCTGAGAATAGAGTCTTCCAAGATAATTAGTAGAATCGAGTCTCCCGGATGATTTGTGTTGGACTAATGTATATGAGGTCGATTCTCCAGGATTATCAAAGTCGGCTAACTATGTAAAAGACAAATTTCTTGAAGGGTGGTTTTTCTAGCGGAAGAGTTTCCACTAGAAATATTGTGTCTCATGTGTGATGATGATTTTTATGGTTGTGCTTTGATGGTTTTCTTTTGGTTCATGTTGGTTATATGTTTACGTGTTCATCATTTACTTGCTTATGATCTATGTGAAGCTGCTAACAAGTGTGTGATTTACTTAAAGTTTAAATTGGTAAAAACTGTGAATAAATCACACTATTAATTCACCACCCCCCTCTCATAGTGCTCAAACGTTTCGAACAATTGGTATCAGAGGGGGGATATTATTTGCATCTTTTCCGTTGGAGAGTAGATCTAGGGTTTTTTGGTAGAATGGTTGGTTCCTTTCTTCTTTTCTTTTTCCAGAATGGTTGCCTTCACTGGTACAAATTACAAGGTATGGCACAAAAATGTTAAATCTCAATTATTATCTAGTGGATCTAATATTTGGAGATTAGTATGTGAAGGTTGTGGAAAGGTTCCAATTGTAAATGAATTTTTGCAGTAGGATGCACAAGCTAGGGTCATAATCTACAAGTATCTTCATGGTGATGATTTGAAGAGGCTAGTAAGTTTGAAATATGCCAAAGAAATGTGGAACAAGCTAGAATCCATATTTGGAGATGGTACACACAACAATATGGAGAATGAGAAAAAGAGCAACAAAACAAATAACAAGAAGAAGGGCCTTCAAAAACAAGAAGCTCAACCACAAGAGTCTCATCCTACTAGTGCAAATGATTTAGTTGATGATGAGAAGAAATCAGAAAATATTGAACCCAAAGGTATAAAAGTTAATATTTTTTATTAATTTATAATTTTGATGATTTATATTTTGATCATGTTGAATTGCCTAGCAAAGATGAGAATGATATTAAGGGTCTTAGAGCTGATATTTCTAAACTATTGGTTGCATGCAAGGATCAAGAAAAAATGTTGCAGATTTGTGATGATAAGGAGGCCAAGCTCAAGGAAGATATTGTCAGCTTAAATATTAAATTGGCATAATTAGACAAATTTGAGGAAGGTATGAGGAAGTAATAGCAAGAAAAGGAAAATGAGTGTGAAAGATTAGAAGCTGATCTGGTGTCCTTGAGAAATAAACAGAAGCTGGAGAAGATCATCGTAGCCTTGGATAGTTTACTTGAGATCCAGAGATCACCATTGGATAAATCTGGTCTTAGATTTCAAAAAGGTGACTCTAGTTTGCATACAATAAAAAACACCAAAGAAGAACCTAAGAAGCATGTAGCAAATAATACTAGCAGCAAGAGTACCAACCAAGAAAACAAGAAGCAGAACCAGCAACAGATCAAGCAAACTAACAACAACAGAAAATAAAACTTCAAGGAGCACCTACATTTAGAAGATCTTTTGCTCAAAGAGAGGATTGTGACAAATTTGTAAAATTTCAAAGGAAACAAAGTCCTTTTGTTCGTTTCATGCATAAGGTAGAATGTTACAACTGTCATAGATTTGGGCATGTTACAACTAATTGAAGGAGTTGAACAAATAGATCTAATAAGTGGAGCTTTCAGCAGTATCATCAACAAAGGAGATTGGCCATCAAGTATAATAATGGTTTTTATGGTTATTTTTACTCATGTAACATGTTTGGCCATAAGGCATTTGATTGTAGATCTAATCATTGGAGCAGAAGAACATTGCTTGGAAGGTATATATCTAGCATGAGCATTAGGGGATTTGATCATCTTGCTTCATATCTTGGCCACGTGGAGTGCTACACATGTCATTACTTTGGCCATATGGCAAGACACTATTTTTTCCCCATTATTCAAGGAAAAATTGGCAAAATAAGCAAAAACAAAGAGAACTGAGTAGAAAACTAGTGAATGAAGAAATGAAGCAGCCAAAGCAGTCTGGAGAAAGAAGGAGAAACAACTCTTCAAATAGTGAAGAGAATCCCCTCTTGGAGTCCATGATTATTTCTTTCATACTTATAAAGGAATACGTATGTTCATGAGAGGTGCATAACCTTAGGGGGAGTGTATGGTAGTAGTGTGATAGTTTGATGAGTATGAGTTATTGTAGCAACACTTGATGAGTTTATTTGAGTCTCATGCACATTCAGGTCAGTAGGATTAGCCTTCATATTGGAGGTATATTGAGCTCAGGGGGAGTTATGCATGCTATGAGGTTTGCATGAGATATTTGACATTTCTCTCATAGTTTTTCACTCAGTTATTTGTAGTTTCCTTACATATGTTTTCTAAGTGAGAGTAGTACACTTTTCAACCATATGTATGCTTTTGTTTCCACTAACAGTTGGTTGAAAAGATGTGCATTCATGCATATAATATGACGATTTCTTCAGCGATGTATAGACATGACATGAAACATGGACCAGCCATGCATAGGCTATTATATGCAATTTATTACAACCATGTATTTATCATAGTTTCATATTTTCATGTTGGTTGAAGAGCCCAGTCTTTAGTGGTTTGAGTTGTCATGGCGATAGGCAAGTTTTTGGAGTCTTTTTGCAGCCAGATGTATGGGCTAATGATGTAGTAACAATCATGATATATCATGTATTTTAGTCATTGGTCCATATGAGATGATTATAGCAACTGTGTATTTATTGATATATTCATGTAAAATGCTTATGAAGCCATGTACTTATGATGTACTATCATTGGGTATTCTAGTCATGAGTCATGAGGTCATGTTATGATCATATGAGTTATGTATGAGGTCTTATGTCATTGCTACAACCATGTATATGTCATTCAATCATGGTCATATGGAGTCTATGTCCATATGGTGCTTCTATTTGTGGAAAAGAAGCATTGTTTGCAGTGGAAATGGTTCATTGCAGGTTGGAGCTGATTTTGGAGATGGCATGTGTTCAGGAGGAGAATCTTATTTTCTCTTGTTTACTTCAACCATCCATTGTTGGCATTATGGTCCACTTAGAGGTGTTCATGATGTGCCTCATTCTATGCTTTGATTGTTGGGGTTCTTGACCTGATTATATGAGTAGAGAGGTTAATGATGGCCATTGATTTTGTTGTTATGTGGTCGTTATGTGGATGAGTGTTGGTTGGTGTCTCATGTGCTTATTGTTGCATATAATTGACGTTGATCATAGTTGCTATTATGATGATGTTCATAGATGTTTGTGTGTTGCCTCATGTGCATATTGTTGCATGTTGCTAGAGGTTGTTGGTTGGATATGTTACTCTGAACAATGATTTGGTTTATTATGTTGCTTGTTGCTACTGATATGAGAGGCATGGATGTTGGTTGATATGCATTATTTTTCAACCATGTAGAGATCAGTTTCTCCAGTGTTTGTTCTTAATTTTTCTTTCCTTATCAGATGGATTTGACCCTTGCCATTGATGTCAAAAGGGGAGTGGTAGAGGATGTTGGTCTAGAGTTTGTGTGTGGTTGCCATCAATGCCAAAGGGGGATATTTTTTTCATTATGGTGTGCATGGTTCCAACTAGCTAATGTTGGCATTGGTTCATGCTGACAACTAGCTCATGTTGGCATTAACGTCAACCCTATGTAGCCTAGATGATGTGTGGATTCCTTACTTGTAGCATGGTTACAGCTAGTTGAGTTGGTTATGTTGGCATTGATGTCAACCCTTGATGTCAGTCTTTGATGATGTAGCTTGATGGTAGTATCGTGTTCATGGAGGTATTGTCTTGTGTTGACTTGTGTTGGCTCGTGTTGACATGATTAGAGGCATTTGGAGGTAGTTGGATGATTGGAGGCAATTGGATGACTTGATGATGTTGCTGCAAGTGTTGGAAATGTTGCTACATGTACTAGAGATGTTGCTACAGGTGCTGGAAGTGTTTTGATAGGTAGTTATTATTGCTTGAGGAGCTGGAGATGTTTCTCTTAATTGATGATATGTTAAATAGGGTTTGGAGAGGATATACATGTGTGGAGGATGCTTGAGTAAGTTGTACATGTATTGGAGGTTTGTCATCGTGTCCCTCACACCCTCGTGAAACTGTGTTCCAAATGTTTGCCAAAACACGTTGGAAACTTGGATTTTATAAGGCATGCATTACTTTCATGAAGGAAACTAGAGTAAATATGTAGGTTTCCTTCACAAGAGTCGCATATATATCCTGGGAGTGATTTTTCTCTAGATTCCTCACGCACATCTAAAGTATTTTTACTTGGTAATTCCTAAAAGCTTTGAAATTAATTGGATAATGTCGAGGATGGTTTGAAAAGGACCTATAATGATGTGAATACCTTAAGTGCATAAGTAGCGGTGATAGTGGATTGATTTTGTCAAATTTGTGCACTCTCGATCCCAACCCTAAGGTCAATTTTCCCCTTCATGTTTTATATACTTCACTTTGGAGTTGAGGATTGGTTGGTTGAGTATGAGAGTGAGTTGGAGAAGGCTGCATAGAGAAGGAATGCTCCAGAATTAGTTGAGAGCATAGATGCTTTAGTGTATGAGTGTTAATGGAAGTGAATGGAGAAGAATACTGAAGCAATGCATCAATATTCAGATCAAATTTTAGTTTGTTGTAACAGAGTTTTTGTTTGGAGGATTGGAGTAGTGATTATGCTATTGGATGTCCATAGTTTTGATGCATGGATGTGAGCCACTATTTTGATTGTGTTTAGAGCATGTTTGTGGTGGTATTTTATTTGATTTATTGATGGTGTCTTTATGCTAGGACTGGGATTGTAGAGCTAAAATCTTGTTGAGCAAAGCATCGTGGATCCAGTTTGGAAATAGATGAAATGAGGTCCACATGGTGTAGAGGAGTAGTTACTTCATGAAAGTGGAGAAGTGATATCGAACCTTCAGTGAAAGGAACAATTTCTCTATCTAATCGGAGTTAGGCAAGGATCATTAATCATGGAGGCCTTCAGCGGATGGTAGTCCATAGATACGTGTGAGAACAGAGTCTTCTGAGCTAATCAGTAGAATCAAGTCTCCTGATTGATAGGCATCGGCCTATTGTATATGAGGTCAAGTATCCAGGCTGATCGGAGTCAACTAACTATGTAAAAGACAAATTGCTTGACATAATCGAGATTCAAAGTAGAGCAACGACAAAAAGGGTGGTTTTTCTCTTGGAAGGGTTTCCACCAGAAATATTGTGTCTCATGTGTGATGATGATTTTTATGGTTCTTCTTTGATGGTTTTATTTTAATTCATGTAGTTTGTCTATTTACATGTTCATAATTTACTTGCTTATTATCTATGTGAAGTTGTTAACAAGTGTGTGATTCATTTAAAGTTTAAATTGGTAAAAATTATGAATAAGTCACACTACTAATTCACCCCCCCTCTCAGTAGTGCTCAAAGTTTTCCAACATTTATAGCTATATCTTAGCCACCAACTTGCACAAAACTCTACTTCTAGGCCACAAGCTTGAATTGATTGACTTAACTTAGTGATTTGGCCATGTCACTCTTGCTAACTTCCCGACAACTCATCTTGCTGAAGTGGAAATTTGAATTTCTTCATTTGACTAAGGCACAAGTCAAAGGAAGCCTTTTCTTGCTACGATTTAAAAAACTTCTTTGGTTTACTTGGGTCATATTTTTGGAGGAGGTTCTCCATCATAGCATCTCCCTTGCATGCTTTAACAAGTGTGAATCAAACTTTTCAGTGGGTAGGAAAGAAACAGAAGGCATTCGACAACCTAAAGGAGAATATTAATACCACACCTATTTTAGCCTTACTTGACCTCCAATAGCATTTTGAAATTAAGACAGATGCCAATGGTTACACCATGGGAGTAGTGTTGATGCGTCAAAGGAAAACAATATGTTACCATTTAGATACTTTCTCCCAAGTTGTTGTGAATTATCCCACTTATGAAAAAGAGTTGTATGCTTTGGTGTAAAGCATAAAGAAATGGAAACATTACTTGATTTGTGAGGAGACAATTATTCATACAGATCACCATCCCTTACAATACCTACAATCTCAAACCAAGTTGCAATAGGAATGTCATTTTGGGTGGATGGGATTTCTTCAGTAGATTCACTTGGTAATCAAATACAAAAAGGGAACCAACAACAAAGTAGGAGATATGCTCTCCCTTCCTCCTATTTTTGCATCTATTATTTTTCAAAATACTTCTTTGTCTCATGAAAATTATGTTGAGCAATATGTTGTTGATGAAAATTTCAAGGAGATTTATGACAAGCTAACCCATGGATCACAGGTAGATAATTACCATTTGTAGGGAAAGCTCTTGTACCATCTGGGAAAACTTTGTATTCCTACCAATGAAATAGTCCATGTAATCAAAGAAGCACATACTTCTCTTGTGTCAAGTAATTTTGGTGTAAGGAAGATTATCTCTCATTTGCAGAGGTTTTTTTATTGGCCTTATATGAAATAAATTGTATCAAAATATGTAAGGGGATGTGTGATGTGTTATACTTGTAAGCCCGCTAATAGAAAATTGGGGCTATACACACCACTCCCTATTCCTTGTTGTCCTTGGGAAAGTGTGTCTATGGACTTTGTTGTGGGTTTGCCTTTGTATAGAAAAGGTAATGACTATTTGTATGTCATGGTGGATAGGTTTAGTAAGATGTGTATCTTAATGCCTTGTAAGAAGAAGATTATTGTACAGAATATTGCTCAACTCTTCTTTCAGTATGTCTGGGTCCACTTTGGGCTATCCACATCCATTATATATGATCGAGACTCTCAATTCGTTGGCACATTTTGGATAAGTTTTTGGAGAATGATGGACATGTTGACATTGTTGGACCCACCAACATTCAGGGCATCTCTCGGGTATGAAGTCCCAACTAGACCTCACACTGTTTGGTGTAGGAGTCCCATCTGGTATGATGGCTCACATTCCATTATCTTAAATGTTTGCCTTAGCTCTTGTTTCTTAGCATGAGAGAGTGGACTGCTTTGTCTTCGAACGTGGAGGTTCGCGTGCTTGGTGAGTGCTAGTGTTACTTGTGTTAAGGTTCTTTCACCAAAAAATAGAGAGGGTGGGAGTGAGTCTCCAGTTGGAAGGGAGGAAGTCCCAATTTTGTCAGAGACACACAACACAATAGGACATGCACATCTTCCAGAAGTGTAATCCACATTGATGTGACAGTCACAACACACAAAGGAAGATATCACGTACAACACCCAGCAGGCAATTCGCACAAGTGCAATGGTTGTTATAGCAGGTTTATGTGAAAGGTTTTTTTGATGTCTGGGAGGTAACCAACATGGGAAGGAAAGTTTTAATAACTTATACAACACATTTTCATAAATATATGTATTAGAACATCTAAATGAGTTCAATTGTTTAACAAAGGTTAAAGCAACATGTATTACAAGTGTTCAAGATTAATTCTTACAAACTGTTACAACACATGTGTGAAAACGTGCTGGCCTGTGAGTAGACTTCTGAAGTAAGAGAAAGTTCCAAGACACATCGATACACCATACATCACTAACCCATGGGTGGGGCATTGGAGCCACTAGTCACTCCTCAAACAAAATATTACACACTCTCAAGGTTATGTGGGAGGAGCCAAGGTGAAAAGTCCTTTGCATGTACAAATGAGGGGGTATTTATAGCCAAGGGTGAAACTGGCCCTTGTGACTGTTCAACTTCCCTCATGATTGTTTGACTTCCATGACTTTTCAAATTATATGACTCTTCAGATTACAAGTGGGTCTCTTGAACTTCCACGTTACATTACATTGATTAACAACAGTATGGCCCATAGTAATGATGTGGCTAACACGATTCATGACACGACTCGATATGGCAGTGCTGCTATGTTCATGTTGTTGTTGATCTGCATGTTGAGCTGTAGTGTTGCTGAGTGATGGATGTCCTCTTGGTGTATCACAACTTCTGCTCTGCATGGAAAAGTGTGTGGAGTCCTTGATGGTCATTGGGTTTGCTTTATGTTGTATGTGCATGTTTCTCCTTTACTTATACTTTGGCATGCTTGACATGTGCATCCATTCACAAAAATATCTCCTCACATGTTCGTTCATCTGTCCATCCGTGAACACATCCTTGCATGTCATTTGTTCGTCCGTTCGTGAACACATCTTTGCATGGTCGTTTGTTCACAAATACATCTCCTCGCATGCATCATTTGTTTGTTTGTTCGCAAGCACGTCCTTTTGCATGTACTCTCCTTGTTCATCCCATCTATTGTTGCGTCATTTTCATTCATGTACCTATATCTGTAGTCACTCATGACAAGATGATATAAAATCCATAAACCTTCTAGTCTACCATGATGCATGGTTGTTCACTTTCAGATACATGTGATCGGGAGAGAGGAAAAGGTTGTGAAAATATGTGAGGCAAGTTTCAAGCTAGGATGCAAGCTCCGGGCACTACCAGTGAAAATTGCGTAGAGTTCACTGGGGGACTGGGATGGACAATCTGGATCAGTAGTGACTATTCGTGGGATCTTTCTCAGCTGGAGGGAAGATCTGCGCAATTTCTGGGGTGAAGCAGTTTGGGCAGCAAAGGGCCTTGGTAGTAAAAAATGTGAAATTCCTAGAGGGAGCTAGCTACGGGTTTCAGGAGGCTTGGCAACAAAAACTATGCAATTCCTAGAGGGAGCTAGTCGTGGGCTGCGGGACACTTGGCAGCAAAAATTGCACAATTCCTACAGGGTGCTGGTAGCAGACTGCAGGGTTTGCTGGAGACAAAAATTATGTAAACGCTAGGAGGCTAACTTGTTGGACACCTTTACGTAGTTTCTAAGCTGAGAGGGATGTTGGGTTGCTGATGGGCTTTCTCAGAAATCTATGCAGTTTTCTTGGTGAGTAGTCAACCGGCTGTCTGGGTGACTCGCTGGAAAAACTACGCAATTCTTGAGGGGAGACAAGGACGGATACTTGGTGTTTGTCTAGTCTGTTTGCACATTTTCTCAATCAGCAAAGAGGGTAAGGTCTTTAGCTTTTGCGCAAATTTTTAGGGGAGTGAGTCCTGGGGTCACTGCCCGGTCCTGGTTGACCAACAGGAGGGTTGATTTATTAGCTTATGGGTAGTGCAGATTGAAATGGATTGTTGGACACTTTTGCATTGTTCTGGGGGGGAGTCGGTCAAGTCGATTGTAGGGTGGCTGTTAGAGGGTGATTTAGTCATTAGAACTTCAACAAAAATGACTAAGTGTTCGAACGAGTGAATTTGTGCATATGTGACTTTTGCAAACACATACTCAACATAACTTGACGACAAGACACCTCAAACCATCAAGAAAATATATGCTCAACATGACTGACTAATGGTGCGAGTAGAAAGCACGATGCTTGTGATGGATCGTTGAACGACTATGACAATGCATACAACTTCATGTGTTAGTGTGATGGATGTTTACGTAGCGAACACAACATGTACGCACAAAGCAAAGACCTTGTTCATGACTAGAGCATGGTTGCAAGCGTGGCATTGAGACCAACATGCAAAACGTTGTACGTTGAATGGTCAAGAAAAGAGGGTGAAAAGAATCACATGAGCCCAGGGTGAGCCTGAGTGCTTGCAAACATCAATTAAAAACTCAAGGGAGGATCTGAAATTGGATGCAGGCTAAAATTTTGGAGGGTATTGCAGCTACTACAACACTTGGCAACGCACCGGTAGAATGCCAACTTTTCTGTTTTGGTTCATTAATAGCACAGGGCCTTGGTTTTTCAGGGAGTATTGAATCATTGTGCAAGTTACTTTGGCTTTCCCACTTACCTCATGGAAAGACATGGTTCATCTTTTTCTAACTCAGTCAAACACAACAAAAGTTTCAACTTGATCATAGTGTTTTGAAATCAGGAAGGGTAGTTTGGCTTGCGAGTTAAAAAATTCCAGAGTATAATTTTTCAACTCTGGTGTTGCTCCACTGCTAGTAGGCCTAGACAGTACCCCGATGGAGTCACGTAGGAACATACACATTTCTCCATTACCAGCAAGCCTGCTTAGTACCTTGGTGGAGTTGCATGTTTCACCTCTCTGCGCAGGAAGCCTTTCTCTTCTTTCACCTTTGTATTTTTTAAAGAGGACTATGCATAAGCACTTATTTATTTTTGGGGCAGAAGAGGGATCCTCACTTATTGAGAGCATAAGAGGTTTTTCCTTTAGAGAATCATGTAAGACCTCTGACATAGGTTTTCTCGTTTAGATTTTCCCCTTCTTCATTTCTACTAGTTGGATGAGCTTGTTCACACAGAGTAGAAGACTGAGTACATGCATGGGGTTTCCCAGTGTGGAGATAAGTTCATGGTTTGACCCAAGCTTCCCTTGTAGATAGCCCATATTTTTCATCAAGACTTCATTAGTTGAAGGTTACAACCAAGCACAGAGAAGATGGACAAAATACTAGCCAAGTGCTATAGTGTCACAAGTCTCTTTAGATTTTAGCTACATACTCATTCAAAAAGCCAGAATTGGTAGACGGCATCAATTATTTCTGGAAAACAAAAATAGAAAGGTACTAAGAAAATAAAACAAAATGAAACAAAAATATTAACCAAAGAAAACAAAGCAAAAACAACAAGAAAGTAAGAAGACTATGTACATGGCACGGGGTGCGGCCTAGCCTACTGAAAATAGTGTTTGAGATCTTGGTCGTTGATAGGAAGGTTGTCAATCCTCCTATCAAGTGAATGCAAATGGTATGTGTGTGGGCCAAGCTTCTCATGGACAATCTACGAACCAATCCACAGGGACTGGAACTTTGTATGCTTGCCTTTGTCTTCATAGGGTTTATCCCATTTCGAGACCAAGTCACAAACATCGAAGTTAGCTTTCCCTGCAGACTTCTTCTCGAACCATCTCTTGATATGGTTTTGGTGGAGTGTAAACTTTTCTTTTGCTTTCATCATTTCTTCCTATAGTTTGTGGAGAGTGTCCATCCTACGTTGAACTATCTAGCAAGGCTTGCCTTGGGATTCTTGAGACAACTGAATTGCAGATAAGTAGATTTTGGGTGGTAGGATGGCTTCTTTACCATAGAACAGGAAGTATGATGAGGTATTTAGAGAGGGTTTGGGTGTTACACGGTCAGGCCGTAGAGCATTCGTCAAGGCAGAGTGCCAGTTACGTTGCTCAGAGTAAACAATATTTTTTATTATACAAAAAAGGTTTTTGTTCGTGGATTTTGCAAGACCGTTTCCTTGCGGGTAGTAGTTAGATGATTGTTTAGGCAAAATACCATTTTGTAATGAAAAGTCATAAAGATTTAAATATGAAAAGTACGTTGCATTATCAAACACAAGTGATACCAGAACACCAAATAATGATATGATGTTCTTCTGGAGGAAGCAAATGACTTCTTGGTTGTTCACGTGCTCAAGAGGAACTACTTCTGTCCATCGCATGAAGTACTCAGTAGCTGTTAGAATGTAGCGGTGTTGTTTCAATGAATGTGGGAATATTTCCCTGATGATGTCCAGGCCCCATTGTTGGAATGGTTAAGTAACTGCAACAGGGTGTAGTGGGGCTACTAACCTTCATGTTCTGTCAGTGCATTGCTGGCAGACTGGGCACTTGCGAGCTTAAGAGTGTGCATCCTTGAATAATATGGGCTAGTAGTAATCAGCTTGCATAAATTTGTGCACAGTGCTATTTCCCATGAAGTGACCTTCAGCTGGTCCATCATGAAAATCTTGCAAAACCTTCTTTGATTCATGTGCCTTCAGGCACCTGAGCAAGATTTTGTTGTTGTGATTTCTGAAAAGCACCCCGTGCACCAACTTATAAGCTAAATATTTGATATGCAATGCCCTCTTTTATCTGATTGAAAAGTGAGAAGGTATGGTGCCCTGCTCAAGGTACTGGTGCACATCTACATACCAAGAGTGTCCATTTATAGTGGGTGGTGCTCACACTACATCATACATCTCAATTTCCTTCTCTTAACCAATGAGCTCTTCCTCTTCCTCCTGTGCGTGTACTACCTCAGCTGCGAGTCTATAGAGACCATGACCCTTAATAGTGTGAAATAGATTAATGTAAAGATCATATTCTTGCAAGCCTGTCATCCATTTTGTATGTCGTTCACCCAACTCTTGTTGTACAAGAAGTGATTGAACTGCTGGGTGAGGCACATAGACTATGCAATGGATTTTCAACAAGTAGGGTCTGAAGTGTTTCACTGCCTTGTATACTGCATATGCTTGTTTGTCAACAGTGGGGTAGTTGAGTTTGGGTCCCTGCATGCTTGCGCTCATGAAGGAGATGGGATGTTTGTCGTTCATCTCATCCTTCTGAGTGAGTACTGCAACTAGTGAGTCGTTGGAGGCAAAGGTGTATAGCAAGAAGTCTTTGTTGAAGTTCACGTTGTAGAGTGCATGTGCTTTTGTAATAGCCTACTTGATATGGGTGAATACGTAATTTTCCCTCTTCCCCCAACTGTAAACTGCATCCTTCTTGATCATGGCTTGCATTGGTTTGACTATCTGCACATAATCCGAGATGAACTTCCAGAGGAAGTTTATCTTTCCCAAGAAGGACTAAATTGTTTTCTTGTTGGCTGGGTGAGGGATCTGTGTGACAATCCGGACCTGGTATGGATCAATCTTGATCCCTCTCTTAGCAATAATGTGTCCAAGGAGGTTCCCCCTCGGACCTGGTATGGATCAATCTTGATCCCTCTCTTGGCAATAATGTGTCCAAGGAGGTTCCCCTCAGACACTGCAAATATTCTCTTTTTGGGATTCAAGGAAATCCTGTATTTGCAAAATCGCTCAAAAAATTTCTTCAGATGGTGTATGTGGTCTTCTCGTTTTCTAGAGAACATTATAACATCATTGAGGTACACCACTACACTGTTTCTGATGAGCCAGTGGAAGGCGATGTCCATGGCATGCTGAAAGGTCGCACCTACATTCATGAGCCCAAATGGCATTCATCTGTATGCAAACATACCCCACTTGGTACGGAAGGTAGTTTTGAGTCTATCAGGTTTAGCTACCAGAACCTGATTATATCCTGAGAACCCGTCAAGTAAAGAAAACATATGTGCCCCATATACTGTTTTTAGGACGTGCTCCATAGATGGAATGGGGTAATTTTCTTTGTCTGAGGCACGGTTCAAGTTCCGGAAATCAAGACACAAGTAGATTTCCCTAGACTTCTTTCATACAGGAACAAGGTTTGAAACCCAAGTAGAATGGTAGACTCTGTATATGATCTGTGCATCCAACAGTTTGGTGAGCTCTTTCTATGTGAGGGGTTCAAGTGACATATGTACTTTCTGCAGCTTCTGTTGATATGGCTTGACCCCTTCTATGATAAGAATGATGTGTTGGATTATTCACGAGTCATAAGTTTTTAGATCGTCATATGTCCATGCAAACACATCTCGGTACTGTTTGAACAAATGGACAAAGGCTTTTCACTCCTGCTGCATGCAAAATGTACCGAGATGAACAAACTTCGGATCTTGTTATGTTCCCAACTTGATCATTTCATGCATCATGGTAGATTTGTGGGTTTTGTTGTTCCTCAGCCCCTGAAAACATTCTTGCAAGTCATAGAGCTTTTCCAAAGATGCCACACCTTTGTGAATGGCATGGCCTTTCTTGATATCTATCCTAGCTTGCAAAGATCGCTCATGCTCATTTTCATATATCATTACATCCTTGAAGGTGTCAGCATTGGCCATGAAATGCAGTATCTGTTGGTCATCATCAAACATGGTAAATTATTTATTTTATCTGGGATAGATGGTCTATACAAAATTTCAATAGTAAATCTATCCCTAAGTGGTGACATCCTAGAATTTGTGTTTGCTAAAGTAATGGCAACTGCATTATGTGTTGTTTGTACAACATTCATATTGAATGCTTGGAAGTTAGACATCTGCCACCATACCTCTTGCTGGTAACTCTTAAGATGTGGCGATAAATAGTGAATGGTGTTACGTACCTTCTGTACCACTATTTCTGAATCACCTACCACTTTGAGCTCGACCACATTGAGGTTAATGGCTTTTTGCAAGCCCAACACGAGTGCTTCGTATTCAGCAACATTGCTAATGAACTCGAACTCCAAGCGACTTGAGATTATATGCTTCTTGTTATTTGGGTTGATCAAGACACACTCGACTCCTAAACCATCTTGTGTCTTTGATCCGTCGAAGTACATGGTCCACAACTCATCTATACATGGACCGTTTGACGCGCTTGCACTACTACTATTATTGTTGCTACTGCTACTACTACTGCTACTATTATTACAATGTACTATATATGTTTCATTTCCATTAGTTGGGCAAGGAAGGAGACCCAACTACATGTCTGGTGGGGTTGGGTCTGGTTGTGTGAGATAACACCCCAACGTTGTTTCCAAGAGGCAGTTTCCAAACATGAGCTTTGTGAAGGCAAACGGTTCATTTTCGCCATTGATGGGAGTGACATTATGCCTCATATATCTCTCGGATAACGCCCGTATTTGATTGTTTTTTCCCTTGTACAGAAGCCACATGTGTGACCAGTTTGTAGCAAAGTATTTGTTAAGATTGTTGGACTAGTCTCTGTTGAGCAGTAAGCCATACCCTTCCGGTATGTCCACAACAATGATGTTGATGCACTGGTGAACTCGACCGTCATGAGATATTCTGATGATCACGTCGCGAAGTTTTCCAATGGTTGGCACACATGTGTGATCGAGTTGGATGATCTGTGTGGATGTCTTACTCCATTGTGCATTGATATTCTTGGAGATGGAGAATGGCATGATGTTGGTTGATGGGCCAAAATCAACCAAACAGTTTTGAACATTACAATTGAATACGTCGAATGATAATAAGAATGGAGGGCAAATAGATTTTTCTTCTTCCATTTGGAGTGTGTTTAGCATAGTTGTGAGCGATCTGGGAGATGTGCTTTCTCCCTTGCTGGTAGAGGTTGTGTTGTCTATAGATGACTACCCCAGTGCACACAACAAGATGTCCCATTAACACTGGATCTTAGCCAACTCAAACAAACTGATTTTTTTGCAATTTTTCTTCATGTATTCAACATTGTTGTAATCCAGAGGGGGTAGACTCACCGAGGTGTCCGGGGTAAGACTGATGTTTGTGTTGTCCAGCGGAGTGCTCTGCAGCTTGCTGCTCATGGACGTACCTTTTTTTGTCACTGTCTTCCCAGGCTTGCTCTGTGTTTTCTAATTTTGGACGGTTGCTGGATCAGTCTTCCTCAGTAGCTCGAGCTTTAATTTCAATTCCCCAGTTGTAGGGGGAGCCCCTTTACATCTGAGATTGTAACGCTCATTTTTCTTTTGGGGCTACTTCTAAGTGTTCGTCTTCTATGATGTTTGCGTGCACTGGTACATGTTAATCACTCACCTAATGCTTGAGGTTTCATCAGGTGCAACATCTTCATCATCATTTGTGTCTCCATGTTGTCCATATGAACTACTCGACATGTCTGTCATTTGTTCACATACGGAGCCTACAACTCGTTTCCATTCCTAACAAGACCCTTTCGGGTGCTTGTCTTCATGAAATGAACAGAATTCGTTGTTCACACAATCATCAACTTGGAACACTGAGTTGGAGCTTTGTACAGTTTTGTTCGTGAAGCAATTGTTACCTAATGACATGCTTCCTTGTCTTTGTTTGGGCGGTGGGCTGCTTGTAGATGTGTTCATTGTTCGTTGTTTAAGCTCAGACACTTTTGTTGTCAAGTTCTTGACAAGGTGAGTAAGGGTTTCAATATCACTTGTTTCCCTATCCTTACCCTTGCTCGCCACAACCTTTGGCTTCCTGCTCGC
Organism: Pinus taeda; assembly: GCA_000404065.3. Classification (NCBI taxonomy): domain Eukaryota; kingdom Viridiplantae; phylum Streptophyta; class Pinopsida; order Pinales; family Pinaceae; genus Pinus; species Pinus taeda. The sequence goes on from APFE031660075.1 coordinate 84,725, forward strand.
CTCTCTTGAGTCCTTCGCTGGTTCATCATCCTTGATAACTCCAATCGTACGTAGGTCCTTCTCAACAACAATTTTCCCTTCGTAATTTTCTAACAATGTTGGTTTCACAATTTTCTTGATGAATTACACAATGTTGGTCGGTAGTGCGGACATGTAGTAATTGACGATGATGGAGTCATGAGGTTTTGTGTCCGTTGCAAACTTATTCAATATGTGTAGAAACCTCTTATTGAAATCTTTTAACTTTTCTTTTCCCACCACCTTCAAGCTTCCCAATTATTTGAGTAACATGGCTGGGGTCTTGTCATCAGTAAATTTTTCCAGAAACATACATTTGAACATACCCCAGTTATGTATGGAGTTTACAGGAAGGGTTGTGATACCATGCAACTGCGTGACCATCCAAGGTACATGGGAATAGTCTACATGCAACGTCATTGTAGTGTACCTCAAGATTCTGCAGTTGTAGGTAGAAGTTGTCTAATTGATCTTCTGCCTTCACTATGTTGTCAGGGTTGAACTTTGTGATCATCCTCTCTGACTGCTTTGGCATCTTATGCAAAGAACCTAGGAGAGCCAATGGTCCTTGAGTCATCCATTCCGTATTTTGGTCAACGATGTCTTCTTGCTCTTCATCTTCCTCCTCTTCTTCAGAATCTGACAGTTTCGGCTCTGAGTTTGTTGGTTCATCTCCACCTCCACCTCCTCTGTTGCCTTTCCCTCTGCCTCCTGTACCAGAGTCTAAGCCCAAGATCATGAAGGTGTCTCATTCTCCCTGCTGGAAGATTGGAGGTTCCTCTCCATTCTCAAAATTGATGCCAAACCTTCAAGTGTGGCAAGAACTGATTCTTCCACTGATGATACAACAACCCCTTTGGGAGTGGTTTTTGGATTTCTTGATGTGTATGGAAGATGTTGGATTCCTGGGATCAATCCGACTTCTTTTGTGAACTTGCAGGTGATGGGATGGATGGAGCAAAGGTGTTAATATCAAATTTTGTGTTCACGTACGAGAGGTGAGGAGTAACCAACTTCAGAGATGCACGTCGGTGAGAGGGAGTGCGAGTTATTGCCTTGACCAGATGATTGATGAGTGGAGGTGAGAGGACATTCAACCATAAACAATTGGCAGCCCTCCTTCTAGTGCCATAAATATTGATGGCACTAGACCCGCCAACACTCAAAGGATCTCCGTGGTATGAAGTCCCAACTAGACCTCACACCATTTGGTGTGGGAGTCCCATCTGATATGATGGCCTAGTTTCCATTATCTTAAATGTTAGCCTTATCTCTTGCTTGTCAACATGAGAGAGTGGTATGATTTGTCTTCGAACAACGAGATTCGCGTGCCTGGTGAGTGTTAGTGTTACTTGTGTCAAGGTTCTTTCACAACAGAGAGAGAGGGTGGGAGTGAGTCTCCAGTCGGAAGGGAGGAAGTCCCAATTTTGTCATAAACACACAAAACAACAGGACATGCACAACTTCTGGAAGAGTAATCCACACGGATGCAGCAATCAGAACACACAAAGGAAGATAGCATGTACAACACCTAGCGAGAAGTCTGCATGAGTGCGATGGTCATTATAGCAGGTTTACGTGAAAGGTTATTTCTAATGTTCGGGAGGTAACCAACACGGGTAGGATGGCTTTAAGAACTTATACAATACATTTTCATAAATATACGTATTAGAACAACTTAATGAGTTCAATTGTTTAACACAGATTAAAGCAACATGTATTACAGGTGTTCAAGATTAATTCTTACAAACAATTACAACACATGTTTGAAAAAGTGATGGCCTATGAGAAGGCTTTTGAATTAAGCGAAAGTTCCAAGACACATCGATACACCATACATCACTAACCCCGTGGGCGAGGCATTGGAGACACTACTCGCTCCTCAAAGAAAATATTACACACTCTCAAGGCTATGTGGGGGGAGCCAAGGTGAAAAGTCCTTTGCATGTACAAATGAGGAGGTATTTATAGCCAAGGGTGAAACTGGCACTTGTGACTGTTTGACTTCCCTCATGACTATTTGACTTCCATGAATTTTTAGATTACATGACTCTTCATATTACAAGTGGGTCTCTTGGATTTCCACATTACATTACATTGATTGACAACAATATGGCCCACAATAGTGATGTGGCCAACATGAGTCATGACACGGCTCGACATGACAGTGTTGGTATGTTCATGTTGTTGCTAGTGTGCATGTCGAGTTGTAGTGTTGTTGAGTGATGGATGTCCTCTTGGTGTATCACAACCTCCCCTCCGCATGGAAAAAGGTGCAGAGTCCTCGATGGTCATTGGGTTCGCTTGATGTTGCATGTGCACATTTCTCCTTTTCTTGTAATATGGCATGCTTGACATGTTCGTCCATTCACAAAAATATATCCTTGCATGTTCGCTCGACCATCTGTCTGTGAACACATCCTTTCATGTCGTCCATTCGTCCGTTCATGAACAAATCTTCACATGATCATCTGTTCGCAAATACATCTCCTCACATGCATCATTTGTTCGTCCATTCGCAAACACGTCCTTTTGCATGTACTCTTCTTGTTCATCCCATCTATTTTTGCATCATGTTCATTCATGTACCTATATCTACAGTCACTCATGACAAGACGACATCAAATCCATAAACCTCCTAGTCTACCATGATGCATGGTCAGTCGCTTTCGGATGCAGGTGACCAGGAGAGAGGATAAGGTTATGAAACTATGCAAGGCAAGTTTCAAGCTAGGATGCAAGCTTCGGTCACTGCTGGTGAAAATTGCGCAAAGGTCACTGGGGGACTGAGATGGAAAATTCGAATCAGCAGTGACTATCTGTGGGATCTAGGTTGGCTAGAAGGCAGATCTATGTAATTTCTTGGGTGAAGTAGTTTGGGAAACTAAGGGCCTTGGCAGAAAAAACTACGCAATTCCTAGAGGGAGTTGGTTGCATGCTACAAGAGGCTTCGTATCAAAAACTGTACAATTCCTAGAGGGAGCTGGCAGTGGGCTGTGGGAGGCTTGGTAGCAAAAACTGTGCAATTCTTGGAAGGAGATGGCAGTAGGCTACAGGGTTTGTTGGAGACAAAATTTGCACAAATGCTGGGAGGTTGACCTACTGGACACCTCTATGTAGTTTCTGAGCTGAGCAGGATGCTGGGCTATTGATAGGCTTGCTCAGAAATCTGAGCAATTTTCTAGGTGAGTAGCCAGTCAGCTGTCTACGTGACTAGCTGGAAAAACTACATAATTCTTGATGGGAGACAGGGACAGATACTTGGTCTCTGTCCGTCCTGTTTACGCAGTTTTCTCAGTCAGCAAAGTGGGCAAGGTCTGCAGCTTCTGCACAATTTTTTAGGGGAGTGAGTCCCAAGGTCACTTCCCGATCAAACTCTTTGGTTAACCAGTAGGAGGGTTGATTGATCAACTTGCGGGCAGGGAAGATTGAAATTGATTTTTAGAAACTTCTACGTTGTTCTAGGTGATAGTTTGTCAAGTTGATTGTAGGGTGGAGGTCTGGCTGTTAGAGAGTGATTCAGTCGTAAGAACTTTAGAAAAAATGACTAAGTGTGTGAACGAGTGAATTTGTGCATACATGAGTTTTGCGAACATGCACTCAACATAACTTGACGATAAGATGCCTCAAACCATCAAGACAACATATGTGCAACATGACTGACTGACAGTGTGAGCGGAAAGAGCGATGCTTTTGATGGATTGTTGAATAACTTTGATGATGCTTGCGCTACAATGCATACAACTTCATGTATGAGTGCAACGAATGTTTATGTAGCAGACACAACATGTACACACCAAGCGAAGACCTTGTGCATGACCATTTGTTGGCTTGATGGGCCCTGACCCAGGTTCAACGTTAGTCAGCCAAGCAAATCCCTACACTACTGGCCCTTTCGGCATCAGTCCGTGGAGCGCGGATCGAAGTCTCACCCGAACCAATATGGGGGGATGTAGGAACCAAGTTTTTGCACCTTGAGATGGTTGTGATGTTGGTTTTATACCTTAAACCCCTCCTTCGCGTAGATCGATAAGCCTTTAGGGCTTATCGATGTACTTTCTCTTCCATCTCTTAGAACCTCCGTGAAGGTATATGATCGTCCTTCGTGCAACCCTAACTAGTGGCTCAGGTACTTATGCGCCTTTGTTACTGTGTTAATTTATAATTTCCCAAATTATCTTAAGTGTTCGCCAATTTTACCATGCAATTAAGATTATCTTTGTGTAAACATATATCCTTATTTTCATTCATATAACAGATAGAAACATATACATTCATGCATCAAATTAGCATTATAACATAAACCCAAAACTTAACATAGCATAATCGCATGCGATCCACAGAGGAAAAATACACAGTAATTTCATAATATTTCTCTTTATTGATGATTCAGATTTCCAATACAGACTCTATCTACCTTGCGCACACAGCTACAGGGGTCTGCGCACTCAGCTGTAAAGCCTCTTCCTACGCTAAGAGTCTCACTCTTAGATCTTCACAGACTCATCAAGCATTTAAACTTACCTAGAATTCTACTTCTAAGACTCCCTTTTTATACAATCCCATGGTCTGCGGACCAAGGGTAGATCTCTAAATTCGACACAAGCTATCTAAACTAAGGGTGGAAACCCTTTTTGACTCTTGCTATCTTCATGCTCCACGGCCACAAAATGCAGAGACTTTACATTCCTTTGTACAAAATTCGGGCTTTCTGCCCCAAATTTAGGCTTTTCGTCCCAAAAATGACCCCAAGGGACCCATTCCTAACATTAGTACATGCCAGTTGCAAGCATGGAATTGAGACCAACATGCAAAATGTTGTCCATTGAATGGTCAAGCAAAGAGGGTTCAAAGACTCACACGAGCCCACAAGGTGAGCCCGAGTGCTTGCAAACATCAAGAAAAAACTCAAGGGAGGCTCTAAAATTAGATGCAGGCCAAAATTTTGGAGGGCGTTGCAGCCGCTAAAATAGGACACCAAACTAAAGAGGAGCATGACATTCCATCCACATACCAGTAGAAAAATAGAGGTGGTTAATGAAAAATGGTGCATTTGTTTTGAGGCTATTATGGAAACCATCCCAAGTTGTGGGATGAGCATCTTCCTTATGTACAACATGCATACAACAGGGCCATGCACTCATCTAAACAAAGCTCATCATTCAAGACATGCTTTGAGTACATGCTGAAAGATCCCTTAGACATGTTCTTTGGGAAGGATGAATATTTTGACAAACAAAGTGATAAGGAAAAAGCACGCAAGTTCATTTAGTGAATCCAAATGATTCATCAGATAATGCAATAACACTTGGAGAAAAGTCAAGCTTGATACAATGATCGACATGACAAACACCGAGTTGATTACCAGTTCCAAGTTGGAGATAGGATATGGATCCATATTAGCAAGTACAAAATTAAGCGGCGAGGAAGGAAATTTAGACCAATTCGATATGGTCCTTTCACCATCTTGGAGAACATTTGAGACAATGTATTTCACCTTGACTTGCCAACATATATACAGATGTATTCCATGGTGAATTTTGAAAAATTTAAGATCTACAAGCCTCCTTTGATTATGGACATAGAGCAGATTGGACATGTTCCTTTAGTGTATGATTTTGTACCTGAGTACTTGAAAAAAATTCCTTAAGACATCACTCTTGACAAGAGGACCGAGACTTCACGATGGGGAGACGTAGAGTACCTTCATATTGGTTTCAAAGGGATGCATCCAAGTAAGGCATGTTGAATTGAAAAGGAAAAGGTGAGGGAGCAATTACCTCACTTGCTAGTTGATTGATAAGGCTTTTGCAGGACCAAAATCTCTTTGGTGAGGAAGAATGATCTAGAAGGATCCTAAAAGGAAAAAATTTTGAAGTCTTCAAATATCATCGAATAGCTTGTCATTCTAATTTCAATGACGTGAACAACACCTCTATTTGACACTGTATGAGAAAGTTATGGTCTGTTGAAGTTTTTCCCAACAATTAAAAATATTGCAAGTATGCCTGCCATGTGGCTACCCCACAGGCCACCACATGGGAGCTGACATTGGAAGTACGAATGGCATCAGGAATAATATTTTGGATCAATCCAGAGTTGACACGTGGCATGTTTAGATTGGCTAGATAAGGCCCATTAAATGGTTACCACATTACCTAATTGCAGGGTGCCATGTGGCACCCCATAATTAGCCAGTCAACCTTGAACCAAGCCAACTGTAGCAGGCTATTTGGTGGGAAAATAGTCACGGTTAGTCTTATGGCCTTAATATTTTTAAATCCAAGTTGGGCAGGTGTGTTGGAGGCAGCTAGATAAGTTTGGTGGGTTTCTAAGTTGGCAGACTCGCCAAACCCATGGCCAATTATGACGGTCAAATTTGTCGAACAGATTAGCAGAATTGTCGAACAACTAACCAACACAACCGATACATTTTTTCATACATAAAATATATGTATGGTGGAGGGTCTACTAGGTCGACCCCGCGACCCCCAGAGATACAACAACTTAACAACCATCGGCTAACCACCATGGCCCAAGTGGCCATTGTTACTATCGCCACACAATTCGATATTTAAGCCACACATTCGATAGACTGAAGGGAGGGAGGAGTGTGCATGTTTGGTCGCCTGTGGAACCACATCGTTGTCGGAAATGCACCACACTGAGCATGTTTTTTGAGAATGATTCTAGGGGAATCTTGACAGAATATTGTTGAAATATTCCAAGAGAGAAATTGTGGGGAATATTTTAGATTTCCTAGAGGCCTAGAGGTAATGGGGACAAAAGTTGGCCAACTTTATACTCAAATTTCATGATTTTTTGCCAGGAATCTAATGGTGTGGTGTGTTTGTCCATCTGAGCAACCCATTTACAATCCATCCCCAAATTTGGAGGTATAAGGTGTAATTTTTCCATGTATGCATTTTGATTTTTATTGAGTAATGAAGAGTCCTCCCTACTTTGAGTAGAGCCAAGAGACGCAATCCATATTGGATGAACTTCATTATCAAGTTGTGTGTCCCTTGTCTCTTTATTGTTGTCTTTGATTTTCCTTTTCTTTAAAGGGTACGCACATGTTTTTTCATGCTCTTTTTATGTGAAATTATGAATACATCAATGAAGTAAACGATCCAGATCAACTTTGATACCCAAACTCAAGGTAAGAATTTATCTAGCACAATGAGGGACAATCATGTTTTATTGTCATGTTGATAAAACAAAATTGTGTTGAATAGAATTGTAAATCTATGTGGCTGGATTTTTTGTCATGGTGACTCATTTAATTTTAGGAGAAGTCTCATGCATACTTTATTCCTTTTAGTAATTTTTTATTCATTTTTGCAATCAAAAGATTCTAACTCTAATTAGGGATAAGCTACAGTTCAATATGTATCATTGAAAACTGTGTAACAAGAGGGCACTGATCAAAGCTTAACATTTGTATTTATCTTGGAGAGTTTTCCAAAAGAAAGTGTACATTAGTGGGAAGTCTTCATTTGTATTGTTAATACTGTCACAAAGAAGGTTGTCTATGTCAGGATTGTTCTCTAAGACATTATTCTACATAAATGCATTAAATGGGTAAGTTTAATAAAATTTTGGGAGACGTCAGCTAAGCAAGTCATAGAGTGGGAAACTCAAGAGAGATAAAATAAATCTTATCCCCTCCAAGTATGCATAAGGATTGGTCTCATATTTTTCAAAATATTCAATTTATTGTTTTCCATCATTCCAAACTTGATTAAGATAACTATGTTTTATCTAGATGCTTTTGTCTCCACTCCATCATTTTTGTTGAGCTCCAGTAATAATAACTTAATAGTTGTATAAGGTGGTGATAAATACATCTTTTGGTTCTTATGTATTGACCCAAATCATTTAAAATATGGTGATAAATAGTTTCACTGAGGTGAAGCTTCTAATCTCAGTGTTAATTAACATTTCTTTATTATTATAGTTAATATTTTTTTCAGGAAAGAAAAAACCAACAAACTATTGTATTAAAAGAGATTATTTACATATGACATAATATTCAAAATTTCACCATGTCTAGTGTCTTGACTGTGTCACGAGAGAAAACACCTATTCCAAATTTGAAAATGTGTTCCTGTAGAATTCTCACAAAAAATCATATGATAATAATTTCATATCAAAACAGTATGTCTTTAACTAATCATAGAAATTGTAGATAAACATCAATTATGGAACTCAAGTAAACAATATTTTCCCATTCCTTTGAAGTATGCCATTACTACATGTAGATAAATTGATCTTCCTCAGTTGGTATCTATGTCTCATATTTGAGAGAGAATAAAAAATACTATTATGCTCCTTGTATAGAAGAGAAATAGCCACTCCACTGAAATGTTCAATTAGCACTCTTATTATGTTCATCCAATTAATGAGCATTGCTGGATTGAAAAATGACTTTTCATTTTCCCAGTCTATAGTAGCTTTTGGATCCTCGTAGAAATCCAATGTCTCAATGGATAACCATTTTACACAATATAAAACTCCACAAAGAGCATTTATCTCATCCCTAGTGTTTGTACCTGAATTGTTGTTCCAATAGAAATGATAAAAATGATATGGACTTAAGACAAGGTATGCCCCACTACCACATATGTTATGATTTGCAGCCCCATCAAAAAATCCCACAAGATATCTACTCCAGAGCTTCACTTGTTGAATGCAACTCAATGTTCCCTTATGTGCCACAAACCCAATCTCATTATAATATGCACATATTTGTATACAAATTCTGTTAATATCCAATGGAATATTATAGAAAATATGTGCATTTCCACTCCTCCAAATGTCCCAGAAAATATAAAATGGAAAGGTTTTAAATTCCTTATATTCTAACTTCCATTCCTTCAAACATACTTCTACTAATGTAGTATTCCATCTAGCATTTATATTTAAAATGTTCAACACATTGATCCAAATGGAAAACACATAGGGGAACTTGAGAAAAAGGTTGGAAACATCCTCATTATTAGTATTGCACATAACACATTTGTTGGGACCTATGAATCTTTCTTGCATAAATTCTCCCCAGTTAAAATCTTATTATGCCATACCAACCACCCAAAACATTTGAGTTTTAGGGGAAAGTTCCATTTCCATGTTTTTGTGAACCATCATCTTTCCCTATATCTCAAGGGTGTTAGTGTAGTATACTTGTAGGCATTAACAACGATATTCCCCTGAACAAATTTACCATCATATGTAAAGATGTCTTCCTTTTCTGGCAATGTGATTCTAGCCATATACAAATTGATCACATATTTATCTCATATCTCTGTTAATTCACCATATAAACACAAATTTCTAGAGCATATCCAAGTCAGATATTAGAAAAAAGGATCATTAGCAATCTGGATCTGATTGATGAAATAGATACCTTTATCCTGGATGTCCCTGATGAGTGACAAAGGAAATGAAAGATTAGCTAGGAATCCTCTAATATGGTCCAAACCAATTTCCACTATTGTGCCTGATCCAATCACCCACCTTAGGTTTCCTAAAAACCCATATTTTACCTTCATAAAATTATTCCATATATATGAGACTTTGCTAGGAACTTGTTATCACCTGGATTGAACCTCAGGCTGAAGGAAGGCAATGCCAGGGTAACCACAAACCACGCTTAGCCAAGTAGCTAGCCCTACTAGGCCAGGAGAGGGCTCTCTCTGTAAGGATCTCAACCATGATGAATGGATCAAGAAAATGATATTAGGCTAGGTATAGTAGCACAAGGTTTGATTGTGATTTTGAAGGGTTTTGCTGGATCAAGAGGAGCCAAACAGTTAGGGCAAGGAAATTAGGTCAAAACTGTAGGGTGTTCGATGGGGCAAGGTAGGCACAATGATCAAAACCTTAGGGTTTGATGGATGAGGTGAAAAGACAAGTGAGGAGATAGGAAGAGCATGTAAACCTCGTGTATTCTTCCTAAACTAAAGAAAACACAGACTGTGAAATGTCTACCCAAAACGGAGCATAAGAGATATGGATTCTGCCTCTCAGACTTGTATACATTCACATAAAGAAAATGAACTGATGAAATGGAGTCAACAATATATTCTAACACATGAAAACATAAGAAAAACTGAACTAAACATCATACCACATGGATCCCAAAGAAATAGCTGCAACTTTTCATTAATCTCCTGCTAAAACTAATACCAAATGATGTCTACTCAAAGCATAAGCATCCAGCTGAGTCCAACCCATAAAATGAATGAGGAAAAGCATCATATAGACCCCAAACAAATCATCCTAATCTCAAGGGGTCGAATCCATGAGAATAGGAGTTGTTTCTAACAAGATCTGAACTACAAAAAAGAAAATAGGGTGGTCAAAGTGACTCATCCCTAACCCAAACAAATTGATACATTACACCTCATGAACTTGTTTTTCTTGATGAAACTACCCTAGTAAGCTCTATAAGCATCATAATTACATTTAAATGATCAATTACAAAGAAAAAATCATGATTTTCCATGGCGAAAGTGAAAACTAGAACAAAACAATGAAGAACTGGACAATTTGTCAAACGTGCAGCAACCCTGGTCAAACGCGCAGCGTCCTCTTCAAAATGATTTTTGATCGCCTTCCCGATGTCCAAATATAGCCCAGGATAGCTCAATGGAACACTTATCCTGTCTAATTTCCATAAATTCCCTTTTTTTTCAAAATGGGTTTCGTTTACCCCTCCAAAATTGCAATCTCCCAAGTTTGCTGAAACGTGCAGCAACCAGGCTAGAAAAGAGGAAGAAAGGTGATTTTTTGGTAGTTTTTGACCCTTTTGGTTGACCATTTTTGCTCCAAATTATTAGAAAAAGTACACGGTGCATGTCCTCATCATTTTTAATCCAAAAATGCTAACCATTTTCTCATTGGATGCTCCAAACAAAAGCCAGCTTCCAAGGTGCTGCGTGTTTGACCATTTCAGTGTCAAGAGCGCCCTCACAGTGTCAAGCGTGCAATGACCTCTTCAAGACTGATTTTGGAGGCCTTCCCAGTGTCAAAATTTGCTCCAAGATAGCTTGTTGGAAATTCCTTCAAGTCTATTTTCCAGATATACTTTTAGTTTGTAATTTGAAGGTCATTTTCCCTTTCAAAACTATAATCTCCCAAGACTAGTCAAAATGTGCAGAATGAGGCTGCCAAAATGTAGAGTGTTGTTACAGTCAACTTTTGGAGGTCTTCCTCAAGGCCAAATTGAGCTCATTATAGCTCATTGGAAATATATCTATGTCTAGTTATCATTTGACTCATAAAGAAAGTCATTTTAACACTCCAGATAGAAGAAAGAGTGATTTTTCCAAAGTCACTCCAGAAGTGCAACAACTCTCTTGTAGAAACTATATTTTTGACATTTCTCTAAAACCATGACACCTGTGTAAAAAGTGAAGGAGGTTTTCAATCCTTGATCTATGATGGACAAAAAACACTCTCACTGTTTCCAAATTCCTCCCTGTTTGGTCTAAAGCATAGTTTGAAGAAAAACCGGCCCTATGTGTGGCAAATGATTTGTCCCTTGGAATGACTTCTTGAAAAATGATGGAGACATGATGTCTATGAGTTTGGAATGGCCTCATACTTGTTTAAATGACTTCCCTTATGCCTCCTCTACTCATATGTCTCTGATTCCATAGTCAACACTAGCTCAGTGGGAGAGGAAATTAGGGTTTAGTGTAGGCAAAATAGGGGATTTAGGAAATTTATAGGAATGAAGAGAAATAAAGGGGATAGGGGGCTTTTTGATGTAGGAGCATCCAGCAGTCCTAGTCAAAAAGAGGAATCCAAAGTGAAGAAGGAGGAGGACGTGGACCATCAAGCTAAACAAGGGGACTTTCTATTTAAAACAGAGCTTAAATGATGGAATGGATAAGTCTCTAGAAGACTTAATTAAATGTAATCTACCATGTGTATACGTATAGCGAGTTAAGGGTTTGTTGAGAAAATCAAGGAGAGGATTGATCGGATCTTTCATAGTGATCCGATCTAATATTCCTGTAATGATGAACTAGATGTGTTTTATATATATGTAATGAGTGAGATATAGAGATGGAAAGAGTGATAGAGATAGAATTTGTGAAAACAGAGTGTTGAAATGTAGTCAAGGGAGAACTCATTCTAAGGTTGCGATGCCTTAGTTTTGTAATCTTATACATATAATGAATAAGTTGTGTATTTGTGGATTCCATGTGTCTGTGTTGTGCCTTTGGGTTATCTGTATATTTACTCATTGAATGACTTAAATTCCATTGGTAGGAAATGTTAATCGACCATCGATGACCTAAGGATTGATCGCAATCCATCTGTAAACAAGTTAACTGTGTGTCGTGTGTCTAAAGGGGAGTATGGTAGAAACTGTGGCTTTAACGTAGAAATCCATCAATCAAAAGATATTAAGTCCAAGAGGAGGCTAGTGAAACGATACGCAGGATCCGTTAGATCTGTGAGATCAAAAGTCCTGATCATATTGCATCGGCAAAGGCCTTAGGGTGTTATCGGGCCCGACCATCATCGCAGAGTGATCAGCGATAAAGAGATAGATCCTGGACTGTCGGATCAGAAGCCCAGATCGACAACCTAGATGCGATCGGTGATCACATATTGGAGAGGCAAAGGATGAGCGATAATGGAATAGCGATGGCTGATACGCCGATGAGCGATATGGCGATATCACTGATAAACCGATCGACGATCGGGTATCAAGATCGGAGCAATCCTATGGAGCAATTAATGGTGTGGACCCACCAACGGTTATAGTTGTGGCTTATAAAGATTTGAGGTCCAGCTGTTGGGATCAGAGCAGAGTTTCCCTTTGTAAATCCCTTAACCATGTTTTCTTCCAATATATGTATTGTATCAAAGCTTTAAAGCTTCCGATGGTGTAAAAGACCTGATAGTGGAGTGGAATGGTCCATCATTTTAAAGGCTTAAAGCCTAAAGAAACGCTTCTGATAGGCTTTGTGGGCCATAACCCACAGGCCTCAAGATCGATATTTTTTTTTTAAGGGAAAGGGATTTTGGTTAACCCCCAATTTCTCTTTCCATCATTTGGTATTAGAGCAGGGAAAGTTTTCCTAAGAGAAGGAAGAAGGGAGAAGAGGTAAAATGGTTTAAATTATAGAGAGTTATGGTCTTACTATCGCACAGAGAACGACAGCTGAAGGTGAGAAGATTGCAGAAAACCTAGAGCATTAAGTGCTCAATTGGTTCCAAAGAAGAGAACCAGAAATATGCCAAAAGACCGAGTGAGGAGGGCTTAGTGAGGTATCGCGTAACAGAGGAAGATTGTTACTACAGAGGTTGGTTGCAGCTCACAAAGATCATAAAAGCAGTTCCACTGAAGAAGTGAAGTGGGTATAATTTCAAGGAGAAGCATATGACCAGGAGGTCATAAATGTTTGTGCCTCGGGAGTTTGATGCAGGAGCATCCAACACTCATAGTCAAAAAGAGGAATCCAAAGCGAAGAAGGAGGAGGACGTCAACCATCGAGCTAAACAAGGGGACTTTCTGTTTAAAACATAGCTTAAATGATGGAATGGATAAGTCTCTAGAAGACTTAATTAAATGTAATCTTCCATGTGTATACGTATAGCAAGTTAAGGGTTTGTTGAGCAAATCAAGGAGAGGATTGATCAGATCCTTCATAGTGATCCGATCCAATATTCCTGTAACAATGAACCAGATGTGTTCTATATATATATGTAATGAGTGAGATATAGAGATGGACAAAGTGATAGAGATAGAATTTTGAAAACAGAGTGTTGAAATGTAGTCAAGGGAGAACTCGTTCTAAGGCTGCGATGCCTTATTTCTGTAATATTATACATATAATGAATAATTTTTGTATTTGTGGATTCCATGTGTCTGTGTTGTGCCTATGGGTCATCTGTATATTTACTTGTTGAATGACTTAAATTCCGTTGGTAGGAAATGTTAATCGACCATCGATCACTTAAGAATCGATGGCAATCCATTTGTAAACGAGTTAATTGTGTGTCATATGTCTAAAGAGGATTATGGTAGAAACTATGGCTTTAATGCAAAAATCCATCAATCGAAAGATATTAAGTCCAAGAGGAGGCTGGAGAAACGATACACAGGATCCGTTAGATTTGTGAGATCAACGGTCCTGATCATATTGCATCAGCGGAGGCCTTAGGGTGTTATCAGACCCGACCATCATCGCAGAGCGATCAATGATAAAGCGATGGATCCTGGACCGTAGAATCAGAAGCCCAGATCAATGGCCCAGATGCGATGGGTGATCGCATATCAGAGAGGCAACGGACGAGCAATAATGGAATAGCGATGGTCGATACACCGATGAGCGATATGGCGATATCACTGATAAACCGATCAACAATCAGGTATCAGGATCAGAGTAGTGCTATGGAGCAATTAATGGTGTGGACCCACTGACAGTTATAGTTGCGGCTTATAAAGATTTGAGATCTGGCTGTTAGGATCAGAGAGGAGTTTCCCTTTGTAAATCCCTTGACCGTCTTTTTTTCCGATATATGTATTATATCGAGGCTTTAAAGCTTAAATGTATAATTTAAAGCTTCCGATGGTGTAAAAGACACGATAGTGGAATGTTCCATGATTTTAAAGGCTTAAAGCCTAAAGAAATGCTTCCGATAGGCTTTGTGGGCCATAACCCACAGGCCTCAAGATTGATGTTTTTTTTTAAGGCAAAGGGATTTTGGTTAACCCCCAATTTCTCTTTCCATCACTTCTAAATTCTTAGGGAAATTTTGGGAGGTAGGGAGGGATGTTAGGAAGTATGGGAAACTGGAATTTCAAGGATTGAGTGAGGGGAAGGGGTCCAAAACGGAAAAACACGGGCCTAGTCTAGAAAATTTGTCAAAAGCATAGAAATAGGCTAGGGTTTGTAGAAAAATGATGATTTTGAGGGATAGGAGTGATCAGAAGTGTTTAGGAAGGTATATTAAGGATAGGGGAAGGTGTAAGAGCATCAGGATACAAGTTTTGTTGATGATTTAACCATGGAGGTCATGAAACCAAAAAAAATGCCCTCAAAACCCTAGGAGAAGGAAATGAGAGGAATGCACATGAGAAAAGGTTAAGGGAGGCAGATGGAGTGTCGGCGAGTGAGATATCGATGGATAAGAATGAAAATGAGCCTTCCCTTGGTCTTTTATGGCCTTTATACCTTGTTTATATTTTCAAAATTAGTCTTGGGACCCACTTTTTCTTTCTCAAACTTGACTTGTCTTTTACAATTTACCTTTGGACTTGATCTTCTTGGTGGATTTGGAAACATAATGACTTTGAAAATCTTCCTTTTGGATGATGGAAATTTGAACTTACAACACTTGGAACCATGAGAATTATTACATATTAAAACCATAAAATTACATTTTGGCTTGAATATTCAAATTACCAGATATTTTGCTGATGAAAAGGTGATGATGGAGGACCCAAGTGGATTGAACAGCAGGAGGTCAATTGAACAACAATTGAACAACAGGTCAATTGAATAGCAAAGGAACAACAATTGCACAGCAGGTCAATTGAACAACAAAGGAATAGCAATTGAACAACAATTGAACAACAGGTCAATTGAACAGTGATGGAACAACAATTGAATAGTAAGTCAATTGAATAACAAATGAACAACAATTGAACAGCAGGTCAATCAAATGGCAATTGAACAACAATTGAACAGCAGGTCAGTTGAACAGCAAATGATGCTTGAGGTCAATTGAACAGCAATTGAACAGCAGGTCAATTGAATGGAAATTGAACAACATGTTATCTCAAAATCAGGTCCTGATAGGCTGCTGATCAGGTTGACTCAAAGTAACTATTTCAAACCTACTTTAGGCTAAGTCTTAGCCTCCTCAACCTGAGAGGGCTCTCTCAAAAGGGTTAATGATTTTAATTATAGATAAGATGGCTAACTCTTGTAAAACAACTGTGAAAATATGAATGTTGGAAACACATTTAACAACTATCCATTGGGCTTATGGAGTCAACAACACCTCAGTATCACAATGAAATCAACCTTACATGGAAGTCAGGGCATTCAGCATTTAGATATTCAGAACATAAACTCATATAGGACCACACAGTTTATGAATGTATACAGGAAGTCAGAGCACATCCAGTGAATTCTGAGTGATTACACATCCATACCACTGAAAGAATTAAGAAAAGGACAACATCACATATTATGAACATAAGAAATCCCTCATGAATCCTGAGAAGTAAAGCCAAACATGTATTACTGAAACAGAGTCTTACATAAGCCAAATACTAGCCTTTTCATAAAATTTCCAACCCTCATTACATTGCTGTTTCAGCTATATATAGAATCCTTATTCTAACTAATTCGAGCTTCCTCCTCCAGCATGAGGGGAATTTAATAACTTGATCCTTATCTCTAATGACACCTATCAGCTATTTAACTGACTATTAAATACAATAAAGTGCTGACTGGAACTTTAAAAAATTCTAAATTAACTAGGACTCTAACTCTTTTTCCATGCCATAGTGGCTACTCCTCGTTCTTTGACACCTGGTCTTCTTTCAAATTGGATAAGCTGGACATTTGATACTCCATATTGACCTTGAACACTAAATCCTTATCTGCCCTGTGGTATTAGGAGATGTCCCCTGCTTCTCGGCTTCCGTTTTCCACAATTTGCTTAAATATATAACAACACTTTCTGAGCCTTTAATAACCCAAGGTATGGAACATTTCCACGTTTTTGATGTGCTGTAGGCTGTAGTTATGGACGGGTGTCTCATTTTCAAAATTCCCACTCATAATATCAAACTGTTGGTCTGCGTTAAAATCATCACCTACAGCAGTTTCGTAGCGCGCTACGAAACTGCTGTTTCTATTTAAAACAGCTTGATTTTGACCCGAACATTTTATCACCCAAACCTCTGATTGCCAAAAACTCCCTTTGATTTTTCATATGTGTAACAGGGATTTACATGTCTTCAAAACCATAAGCCTAAGTAAAATTGACAAAAATTTGGAACATAACCTTTCTTGAAAAGAAAATTCATTTATCAGGCAACTTGCCTAGCTGTGCCTTCAGGTCACTAGCAGCTTTCTGCAGTTGATTAATCTCATCTTCAGCTGCTTCTATTTGGCTCTTCATGGCTGCTATATAATCTTCTTCAGATGTGATGACTGCCCTGTTTGTATCTTTTTGCTTAACTTTCTCAGTTTCCTCTGTTCTGGGCAGTGCTTCCTGTGCTTGCTAGAATTTTCTGGTCATAGGTCTTCTAGGTTTAAAAATAAACTCCTGAGCTGGCTCATCAAATTTAAGCCTTTTTGAGGCCTTGGTTTTCTTAACACTTTCTTGCGGTGATTGTGTCAAATCAATTTGAATCGGTTTAGACTGCTCTAATTCAATAGCCTGTAATAAATCATTCAGGCTTGCCTTAGACACTGGGCTTTCTTCAACAGCTATAGCTTTCCCTTTTTCTTTATTAATTTGGCTTCTTGTCCTTACCCTTGAGACTGCTTCAGATTTGCTTGCTTTAGGTACAGTCCTCTTACCCTGAGTCTTTTCCTTTGTTGATTGCTGAGGTTGTTCTTGAATGATTAGTGGCTTCACTGGTTTTGGTAGCTGTGGCTTGGTTTGTTTTTTAGCTCTTACTTCCCTTTGAAGCTCAGCTATGGTGAACTCTCTAGCTGGTTGTGGAGTAAGGCCAGTCTTGCTTTGGAATCCAGCCATGAAAATAAAAGAATTCCAGTCTCTGCCTATCTTTTTAAGGCCATCTAAAACTAGCAACTTAATCAAACCATGATGAAATAAAGAGGTTTCACAGTCCTCTTTCCTCAGCTGCACCTTATCACACATCTTACTCAAACTGCAAAATAAATAAAATGGAATGTCTATGGAGAATTTCCCAGTAAAATGCAAGAGCAGTTTAAAATGATAAGAATAAACCTTATTGTACCTTCCTTCACAGGTCAAATACTTCTGTATGCAGGTGAGAAGAAGAGCATAATGTTCCTTGACATAATGTCTGGGCACTGCTTTTGTTAAATCTTCATTTACATATGCCTCTTTCAAAAACTCCTTACATAGATTCATATCAAATTTAAAGTTTTTAAACCATTCTTCACATCCTCTTGGGATCTCCGTTACAGCAGCTATTGCTTCTGGAGAAACCTGTATTTCTAACAAGGCTACCTTTGAATTTAAACCAGTGAAATTTAGCGCGAATTCCTTAGTTACCTGTGCATGCCCTCCTTGTAGCTTTTTACAAAATTTCCAGCTCCCGACATCTTTGAATGCTTTCTTCACGCCTTCATCTCTCAACGTTATGTCCAGGCCTTCAGGTTCATTCCTCTGACATTTACCGGATCTGTGCTCTTTTCTCTCCATATTTTCCTTTGAGATCTTCGCACCCAAATTCTAACAGCTCTGATCGGGATGATGGTTCAGCTCCTTTTTTAACTCAGCCTCGCTTGTAAACAGGCTTGCTTGAAATCAGCCTCGCTTGCAATTCAAATTGAAACACGACTGGTCACTCATGCAGCACTCACGACCATTATTAAGGACTATGCATGGTAAAATCTCTTGGGAATGATATTTCTATGCATATCAACAATCTATTAGTGGAGAAGCGGCAAATGAACGTTCGGACATGATACAAGAGGTACACAAACTGACATGAGTAGACACAAATGCTGACTCACCTATGGACTTGACATTTCGGGAAAGATTTGCTGCGAAACGCACGAATCCATGATTTCGCAACGCTGTTAGTTATAATTTTTAATGATGTGCTACGGAACTGCCTAATCACGATGTGCTGCGAAATTGCTAGACCATGATTGCACTGCGAAATCACTAAAAGACACGGTGACTTGGCATAGACAAGACATGACTATGGAATAATGATGGGTGGAGGAGAACCAATAGGAGTGGAGTATGATCTAAGTTAAAAACCTTTAAAGCTCCAAATCCTAAGTGAGAAAAGTAAAATGAAACCAACTTTAACACAGATCTTTGTCATCAAACTAGGATAGGCAATTAAATGCATCAAACTTTTAGTTCTAAGTGATAACAGTGGCTCCACTTGGGATAGTGTGCTCCTGTAGTACACTAAGAACTCGTAGGTACAGTGCTTTGTTCAATTTCTGAAAACATAAACAGAGTTGACAAGCATTCCTTTTTAGCTTTGTGGGCCTTCACCTCGAGCTTAAGCTTCCTGTTCAGCTTGTCATTTATTTACAACAAGAAAGACTAGTAAAACGGTTATATACAATGTTTGTGAGACACTTGGTCGAGATTCAATCAATTGTAATGCTTTAGGAACCTGCCATTAACAGGTCCTCCAGCATATGGTGTCCCATCAACCTCCTGCAGAATATAGGTGTTATTCCCATGGAAAGCAGAAATTTGATATGGCCCTTTCCACAAATTTTCAAATTTACCATGTTTACCTTTCTCTTCAATTCTAGCTTCCCATTTCATGACTTTGTCATGAATCTGGAATGTAACCTCTTTGATCTTTTTGTCAAATGCTCTTTTGACCCTGTTCTGGCTTTTTTGATGACCGTCAAACACCTCATTTCTTTTCTCCTGCAAAGCTATTAGCTGATTTATCCTTTGCTGTACAGCGTTTGGTTCCTCTTCTAATCCTTGAATCAGCTTCATTACTGGTACTCCGAGAGATGTTGGAAATATAGCCTCTATCCCATACACAAGCTCATATGGTGATGTTCCAATGGATCTTTTTGTGCAAATCCGGTCAGCCCATAAGGCATATTTCAGTTTCAAATGCCAAGCCTTTTTATTTTCTTGCAGTAACTTCTTAATGATTCTGACAAGACTCTTGTTTGAAGACTCTGCCAAACCATTTCCCTGTGGATAATAAGCAGTGGAATGTCCAAGGGAAATGTGATATTGATGACAAAAATTAATCATTATTTTGGACTTGAAAGCTTGAGCATTATCTGTAATGATCTTGATTGGGCAACCAAATATTGATAATATATTATTTTCTAAGAAAGAAATAATCACTGAATCATTTGCTTGCCTTGTGGGTGTTGCCTCTATCCATTTTGTAAAGTAATCGGTGGCTGTGAGAATCCAGCGATGCTGTCCTGATGAGGGAGGATGGATTTCCCCTATAAAATCTAATCCCCACTGTTGGAAAGGTGCTTCAACATAAATAGGAACCAAGGGCATTGGCATGAGCTTTCTCTTACCTTCAAACACTTGACATTCATGGCATGTGGCTATCCTTTTATAAATATCTCTAAACATAGTTGGCCAAAAATAGCCAGCTCTCAAAACCTTGTTTGCAGTGGCTTTCCAATAGTGATGACCTTCGCAATCCCCTTTATGAAACTCATCAATTACTTTATCAGCTTCTTCTTCAATGAGACATTTTAATAATATTCCTCCTGTATCTTTCCAAAACAAATTTTGGTCATACACAAAATATCTGAGAGATTTCAACTTGGTAAACCGAGCTTTGGATTTTGAAAGGTTATCAGGAGCTCTATTATGCTGCAAAACAAGTGCTACATCCTTATACCATTCTAAGATCAAGAATTTCTCATTTATTTGGACCATCTCTTCTTCATTTTCAGAAATTTCTGAGATTTCTGTGCTTAAATTAATATCAATACAGTCCAGATTTGACTGAGTCAACAATTTGGCTAGGCCTTGACCTTTTACCAATTTGGTGGGTTTGATCTCAATATCATACTCCAACAGTTTTGCTATCCATTTTCCCCTTTTTCCATCTGGATCAGCTTGTGTAAGAATATCTTTTATAACAGTATTTGGCACGTATGCAACAATGTGAGAGTGAAAAACATAAATCCTGAAATCCTTAATTGCTTTCACCAATGCATAAGCTTGTTTCTCTAGGATATTATATTTCAATTCAGCATTAGCCAATGTCTTACTAAAGAAAGAAATGGGCTATTCAGTACCTTGACTTCCTTTTTGCAATAAAACTCCAGTAATTGTGTCATCAGAAGCAAATGTGAAGATCAGAAACTCCTTGGTAAAATCCGGGTTGATGAGGATTGGTGCTTGAGTAAGTGCTTTCTTGATCTCTTCAAATGATTTCTTTGCTTCAGCTGTCCATTTAAAATCTGCTTCTTTCTTTAACATCTTTGTTATGTTCTTAACCACTTTAGCAAAGTTAGGGATGAATCTTCTAACAAAGTTAACTTTCCCAAGAAAAGATTGAATTTCCTTCTTGCTCCTTGGTAAATCTAACTTTTGAATTGCACTAACTATATTAGGATCAATCCTAATTCCCTCTTCAGAAATAATATGCCCAAGCAGTTTGCCAGAAGTTAAAGAAAAAATACTTTTGGTTGGGTTAAGAGAAATACCAAACCTCCTACACTTCAGTAGGACCCTTTCAAGGTGCTTTAAGTGGTCTTCTTCCTTCTTTGAAAAACTGTGATATCATCAAGATAAACCACCACTGATTTGTCCTTTTCTTCAGCAAAAGCAATATCCATTGCTCTCTGGAAGGTTTCTCCTGCATTCATGAGGCCAAAGGGAATTTTTTCATACATGAATGTTCCCCATGGTGTTGTGAAAGCCGTCTTCTCCTGATCATCTGGATGGACAAGAATCTGATTGTACCCTGAGAAGCCATCAAGCATAGACATCCTTTGTGAACCAACAATGTTTTGCAGAATAAAATCCATTTTGGGGAGAGGGTAATTATCTTTCAATGAAGCTTTGTTTAAATTCCTGAAGTCTATACAAATTCTGATCTCCCCATTCTTTTTTCTAACTGGTACCAAGTTAGCAAGCCAATTTGAGAATCTAATTGGTACAATAATTTTGGCATCAAAAAGCTTTTTCACTTCTTTTTCAATCGGAGGCATTAGAAGAGGATTAATCCTTCTTAGCTTCTGCTTAAAAGGCTTCTCATTTGGCTTAATAGGGATGGTATGTTGTATGATTGAAGAATCATATTGTTTCAAATCAGCATAGCTCCATGCAAAAACATCAATGAATCTTTTCATCATCTCAACATATTTGATCTTCATATCAGCTAGAAGGAACTTTGAAATCTTGACTATTTTAGGCATAACTGAGTCACCTAAATTACAATTTTCTACTTCCTCCTCATTAGCTTGTAATATTGGTGCTTTGAACACATCATTTTGATCAAACAATTTTTCCAAAGGAACGAGGCCTTTAGGGATTAAATTGTTTTGTAACTGTAAGACTTCAGAACTTTCTTTTGGCTCTATCAACATGTTCTGCTGATCTATCTGATTGTGCTCAAACTCTTCCTTTAATTCAATGAAATTTCTTACATGCTGATCATCCTCAAAAACTTGCCAGATTATGATATTATCCGGTATGACTAGTCTATGGCGAACCTCCACTTCATAACCATCAGAAGAGTGCTTAGGAATAATGAATAGGCTGGCTGAAACAGCAAGAGAGTCTGCAATAGAGTTTTGGTCTCTAGTTTTGATGCTAAAAGAG
The DNA here is from genome assembly GCA_000404065.3 of Pinus taeda. Lineage (NCBI taxonomy): Eukaryota > Viridiplantae > Streptophyta > Pinopsida > Pinales > Pinaceae > Pinus > Pinus taeda. The sequence continues at coordinate 107,246 of APFE031660075.1, forward strand.
TAGGTTTGAAATTTTTCTAACATATCCAACACTAAAATTTTGTATGCTCTCATTCTTGCATCTTTGGTTTGATATGAACCTTTTATTTGTTTAATTACCAACTCAGAATCTCCACAAACAACAATATTTTTGGCTTTCAACTTTATCAAGGCTTCCAAACCTAAGACTAGAGACTCATACTCAGCCATATTATTGGTACAGTCAAAGTTTAATTTGTATGAGAGAAACTTACTTTCTTCAGTTGGACTAGTGATTCAAATGCCAGCTCCTGCCCCTTCTTTTCCTGCTGATCCATCAAAGTACAATGTCCAATAGCCCATAATTTCCTCTTCATCTCCTTGCTGTCCTTCTTGACTCTGATTTTCTGCAGGTTTGTCTTCTAATTCTCTCCCAACCGATTCATTGAAAAGGATAGCTGAACCAAGACCAGTATCACATGAGTAAATAGGAAAATTCTGAGGCTTTTCTTTGCTGCTCACCATGTAGGCCATCCTTGTTTCTCGGAACAACCTCCTTTGTTCACCAAACACTAGAATTGTAGCATATGTAAGATCCATCTACATTGTGCCCTTAATTTTTGCTGCCCATGACCTTGAAAGAAGCATTCCAAACTTAGGTGGAATGTCTGCAACAACAAT
>APFE031660080.1:0-21020 GCA_000404065.3 Pinus taeda
CGTCAGAACATTGGTTGTATCTTTCTCTGTTTTTGATTAATAAATGATAGATGACTACTGTTATGGTTCCATTCTCATTTGTCTTGTAATGGTTAATGTGAATTACATCCTTTCTGACTGATGTATAGTTGCTTTTACTATATTTCACGCTCGTGTTTGTTTTCTCTTTGCATGTGCAGGTGTCCATCCATGAGGATAGTGGAGGATCGTGACCGACTAGAGCAAAGGAGCGAGAGTAGCATCTCTTCATCAAACAATAACGCTGGAATCCAAGTAGGTGTTCATTGCCCACTTTTTAATTGCAACTAGGAGCTTGCGTAGTAGCATTGATTGATTGTTGCTAGACCCGTTCTGGGCTAGTAGGGATCGCCTCTATCCATAGAGGGGATTTAACTCTCCAACAATACTATTTTCAAAACCACTTGCGATCATGTGCTAACATTCGATTGCGGAGGGTTGTGCGATAGGCATGACAGTCGTCGGATCTAGAAGGCTTGATCGGACGACTATTGAGGAAGTTAGGTGGCGGGAGTTTAATGAGGGTGGGCCCAACATAATTAAGGGTTTTTTAATTATATCAGGAGTAACGGGATTGGTCATTTAAGTTAATAATTAACTGTGAGAGTTAATTAATCCTTTTTTGATGTGGCAGTGGTCGGGGTTCTTAATCAGTTATGGATTAACTAATTAATCCCAATTAAAAATGTATTATGGTTATATTTTAACCAAGGGCGGGATATATAAGATTTCAAGGTTTTTACATAGTTAAAGTAATATGAGAGCGGGTAAGTTTGTATAAGGGAATTACTTAATAATATAAATTATTATTTAATATGACATCGAATGGAAAAAGTGCTAAGTCTAAAATATTATCATGTGTATATTTAAACTTAGGCTATGAAAAATATTTTAATTTCCCTAGGTAGAATAAGATTTTACTTAGGAAAAGATTTATCAAGGGAATGAATGATTTATGAAGGGGGATAAATATTGATGAAGGGGTTTTAAGTACTTAGGCATTATAAATTATTGGGCCGAGGGTCCGGTCCCTCCAAAAGTCAGAGAAATGCTTTGAGCCCCTCTAACTTTGTAGGTGCCTTTAGTACCTAGGGGAAATTAGTGAAACTTTTAGGAGAAATGAGTAGGGAGGTTAATTATTTTTGACTTTGAGTGTTGATGTGCCTTCCATGTGATACATGCCTTGCATAGTGATGAAAGTAAAAGATTTAAGCATTTAAACTTAACATTCACCACAAATTTATTCTGCAACCATCATCTACTTACCCTACCTACTTTACCCTAGCATTTTCACTTCTTTATTAGGGTGCAATTAGACAGACAAACCCTTTTCAACTTTTCTTTTCTTTTATACAGGGATATCTATCTAAATCTAGCCTTATTACATCCAAGGGCTCAGATTGAATTGTTGAGCTCCTTTTTCACTCTACTTATCTACTGATATGCCAAGATTAAACTGTTTGGTCAGATCTTTATTCTCTATTTCTAAAACATGAAATTCAAAACATGGAATAACCAAAATTAAATTGTTTGGTTACTATGGATTGTGGCATAGGATACAAGTTACACACAATCTTTATTATACAGAAAATTAAATAGTAGTGGCATTTAGACTTGCACAGTTTCATGGTCTTTTCTTTTTGTTGGGGTTCATTTTCTTTCATTTTTTCTGACCTTTTCTTTATTCTTTTTGTCATTTTATTCTTTTTCTAGGACATACCCTCTCTACATTTTTTAATTTTTTTAATTTTTGCAAATATGGAAAACATTTGCAGAAGCAAAGGTATGTACATATTTCAGAACTAAACTAAGTCAATCATGATATATGACACATATTGGTATAGGAACCTAACACCAGCAATGATCATCGAAGGGATAGATGTGTGTGGACCTGGGCTCAAAGACTTGTGAGTCGAAGTTCCAACGTATAACAATGCGTCTGGATGATTAGAAGGAAGAGGAGAATTCGAAGCTGCAACCAACTCTGAAAGCTCTTCTACATCAATACTATCTTCCGCCTGGAAAAGTACTCGAGAAAGAACTGGTGTGTTCCTTTCTAAATCTATATTAGTACCCGGTCTATCTTGTAAACTAATGCTCCCAAGTAGATGATAAATCTTCGATGCACCTACTACCACTAGTTGAAAACCATTGACAGAATTTCTCCTACGTCTTCTAGGAGAAGGCTCTGGACTCGCAGGTGAAAGCCCACGAAGTCTATGAGACCATCGAGGTGGTCAGTCAGTCGCTTTGAATGATTTTTATAATATCTAATTAAAGACTCAAGAAAATTGAAAGCTAGGCCGACTAGGAGCACAAAACACACAAAAATGTCCCTAAAGAGATCAGCAATCAAACAAATTCCAAGTATTTCTGCTCCGAGTGATTAGGACTAGACACCAAAATACAAGAAAGTTAATAATAAGGGCCTTCCAAAAATAGACTGGGGTAATTACGCCCCAGGTCTACTAGTGAAGGTATCAGAGGAAGTTACGCTGACCTCCAGACAACATCCTTTGTTAGTGAAAGCCCCCAAGCTTCGCAAGGGTGCCCTCCAGAAGTACCGTTGAACGTGATGCAATGTCAACCTCAGGCACCACAGGATTCCCCTCCGCAGCCACCTGTGCAGATCCCTAGGATAGGAAACTAAAGACACCAACTCGTATCAGAAGTTGGGGGGAACAGTCGTGAGGTAATATCCAACAAGTAAAAAAGGGGGTATCTTTCATCCTTATCTTCACGAACCCTCGTGCTTAACTCCTAGTCATGAATTTTTCCCAGTCTCCCTAACGCTATTAGATTTCACTCTTTAATCAGACTTCTATGTTTTACAATTTAGAGTGGCCTTGGAGAGTTTACTCTCCACTCACCTAATCCAAGGCCTTAAATAAACCTAAAACTTGTTGGTGTATTCTGATTGACAATACAAAAAGTTCTAGTTTATTTTATTAAGTGCTTGATTTTAAGTGGTTGTTCTTTTAAGTCAAAGGGATAATATGGAAATGAAACTGATGGTGTTTGTATGACGCAAAACAAATTAATAAAAAACTAACTTATATGAAATTCACTTGGTTGTTCTTCGATGAAAAGCAATTTCTACTTGGGTTCTAAGAAACTTCTATAAAGCAAAAAAAAAATTCCTTTTCTTTTCTTATAGCAGACTCCACACTCACAAAAACAAAAAATACTATTGATGCTTTAATAATGCAAAACTACCCTAATGCAAGGTGTACATGATAATGCAGAATTCTAGATTACTCTAAAAAAAATGAAAGCAAGTGTTGAAAACTTTTTAATAAGCCAACTTAAGTGTTTAAAGAGAATGAAAGTTTCAAATACAAATTTTCCTCCAAATAAGCAAGGAAAATATCAAAAATCACAATTCACTTACGCAAAACCAAAGAAACCAAATCAAATTCGGCAAAAGAAAGCCAAAACAATGTTTTTTAAGAATTTTTCTTTTTCAAGAAGCAATGAAAACAACTTTTCAAAAGCACTCAAAATGCCGCCAAACGCTGAAAGACTGAAAACAAAGCACAAGGAAACTTTGTAAGTTACCAATTCAACACGAATGTAAACTTGAACAAAAAGGGTTTCAACTTGCACTAAACGGTCCAAAAGCATCAAAAGAGCTTTGAGAAACTGACCAAGAAGTGAGGAAATAAACACTTTCAAATTCATCAAAAATAAACTTTCGAAAAGCAAGAAAAGGTGTATGGCCACAAAAATGACGGGAAGCAAAGAAAGTAGACCAACAATGAAGTTTGACACAAAGATTGAAAACAATCTTTTGTTCCGGAAGACTAAAACAATTAAGAACCTCTATAAGAAGTCTTGTGTGTTCAAACACAAATTATAAAACTCACTCAAAAGCAAATTTAGGCTAAAAATTTTCAAAGCAGAAGAGAATTCAAAACAGTAAGCTCACTAAAAAATTAAATTCTAAAGACAGAAACTGACCACTCAGAAACCACACAGACCAAGAAACAAACCTTTCTAGGTAGAAAGATTTGAAAAAAGCATGCAAAAAATGGTATACGCGACTGTGTTCCAGCACAGGTGCGTGTACACGCACTTCTAACAAAGGAAACTCGCGTATATGCAGTTTCACTTCACAGAAATAAGTGTGTGTACGCTTATGTAAATAGACAAAGATGCGTATACTAAGTTTTGCAAAAAAAATAAAAAACAAGGCCTCACGAAAAAGATGAGACTTGAATTCTAAGTTCCTACAGGAGCAGGCAATACTGTCACAACAAGCAAACCAAGAACTGAGCCCTGATTGACACTAAACAACCCAAACTAGGAATACCAAGATTGTTATCCCCAGTGGAGTCGCCAATTCTGTTACGGGAATAAGTACCCTAGGGATTTGGGTCATAACCCCAATAGAGCAAGAGTAATCTACAACAAGAAACATGCATACAACTCAGGCAACATGCTTAAGTAAACAAAATATGCAAGGATGAACATACCCGGATGTCCTTCATTTGGGTAGTCCAAGCAGGGTTCAAACCCTTTGCAACTCCTGATGATCTTCGAATCTGCAAATCAACCAATCCGAACATACATAACAGCATATAGATAAAGTATTTTAATGAAATCGATTTTATATCATGTAAGAAAGTGGTTACTTATACATCAAAAATAATCATTCATACATGAATTACAACAACATCTAATGCATAAACAAGGTCAATCTCAGGAACAAGACAACATTTCTTTTTATTGTAGAAAATTATAATAAACACAGAAAGAGTTCACCTGAGTCTCCTTCTTCCGGCTCCAAGCGGAATCGTCCTCTAGGTCTGTTTAGTCCCAGTCTTCAACAACCTCCTTCCATAACCAATACCATGATATCTCAAGCGAGTGGGAGAATATCAACACTCAAGGAAACAAGGGTTTCCTGAACTTGGGGAAGTGCTTGAAGCACAAGGATACTTCAGACTTGATCAGGGGATAATCTTAGTATAGTAATTCTATCTCTTCTCTCATCCTTAAGGCCTTCCCATTGAAGTCTATTTATACTTCTCCCAATTAGTTTTTTAGTTGGGAAACAATTGGGCCATGGGCACTAGAAGGTAATCAAAAGGTAAAACCCATGAACTTTGCCCATAGTTAAAGAAATTTAATTTTTTTTAAGTGTTTTAACACATATACGTGGGTTAGGTATAGACTAACCCACGTGTACACACTTTTATCATAGGGCAAAGTAACGTACAGGCAATAAAAAATTGTTTTTAAAATATTTGGACCAAGTCTAGAAGGAGGGTTTGCCCTAGGCTATAAACCAAGCATCACAAATGCCAAGGGTGATATTTGGAGCTATATCACCTCCTCCCATGGTTGTTTCTAAGGTATAGAGTTGGGTTGAGTAGACATCATCTTCTTCCTCCTCTTCTAGCCATAAAGGTAAGTCATGTTCTAGAGATGGCTGAGAAGGAGGGTACAAGACTAACTGCTTAGACAAATGCCCATTTTTTATAGTCATATTCCATTCCTGCAACTGATGTAGGCATCGATAGTGGCTAACCAGGGCTTCCCAAGGATGAGAGGATAACCATTAAGCTTGGACTTAGGCTGGAGAACTAGGAAGTTTGCAGGGTACTCCCAGGAGTCAATGGAGACCATCACATCCTCCACAATCCCCTCAGGGATCACTACGGAGTGGTCTGCAAGTTGCAATATTGTTGTGGTCTTCTTAATGAACCCTGGAGATTGAGCCTGAGCATAGTGTCCTTAGTCATTACATTAATGGTAGCTCCAAGGTCAATCAAAGTGTGTGGTACAATGGTTCCATTGATGTGCACATCTACGACAGGGCTTCCAGGGTCCAAGTACTTTGGGAAAATTACCTGCCCCAGCATTAAGTCGAACAGTTGTCCAATGACATTAATGATAGGGGTGTCTCTTTTTCGCCTCCTTGGATGTTTGAAGCACTTCTCTTTAATCAACTTGTTGTAAATAGGTACATCCTTGATGGCTTGGAGAAGTGGAATTTTGACACATAGATTTTTCAATGCACTTAGAAGTTCATTCTCTTCTGGGGTAGGCTAGACTGGATGAGTTAATCTCTCAGGAAAGGGTGTTGGATTTACTCTAGGCATGCTTTCCTCTCTTGCTTCCTCACTTTGGTTGTTCGATAATACTCTCCCAGATCTCAGGTTAATTTACTAAATCTCCACAGCATAAGCAGGATATGATGTCTCTCCAATGTACACTTGTTGTGCATGTCTGTTGTTCGGGTTCGGATTTGGATGGGCAAGCATATGAGGTTGTTTAGGTGGAGCAGGGTGTAAAATGTGTGGTTGAGTAGGTGGTGAAGGCAATAAAGTTGGAGCATTGTTGTATGGGGGCCTCCACCCCTGGGGTGGTGCATTCCACTAAGGATGTGGTGGAGCATATGGCTGAAATGACTGGCTAGTCGGTTAGGTAAAAAATACCAAGGAGGAGGTGTAGACCAGGAAGGATGAGTAGGAGGGCCCCAAGAAGGAATGGATGTGGTTTGGTTAGGGTTGTAATAGACATGGGATGACCCTTGCATGCCCTGCTGGTGTGGCCAAGGCCCATGAGGTCTCCTTTGATTTATGTAGCAAAGTTGTTCAGTCACCCCTTCAGTTCCCTGATACACAACTTTTAGTCCAGGTAGAGAAGGGCACTTGTCTGTGGAGTGGTTTTCTTCATAGACCGAGCAGACTTCAATCAGATTCAATGGACATTCATTCCTAGGGTGTCTCCTTATGCATCTAGGGTAGAAATGGCTAAGTTCCTCTCTGGTTCCTCCTGCTTTCTCTTGATATGCATAGTATCCATCAATAGGGCCTTTGTTTGCAGCATTTTACTCTTGAAATATTCTAGCATATTTCCAATTTCACCTTTGATGGATGTATTGGAAGAGGATGGACTAGCCATTGGTTGACTGCCCCTACCCTTTTTCCTAGCTACCCTAGAATGGTTCCTATAGAAAGTCTTGATATATGTAGGGTAGCTGGTAGATGTCCCCTCCTACTAGCAGGTTTAGGGTATCCATAATATCTTCCCTTACCCCTCTAAGCAGGACTAGCTTTAGTGACTCAAGATCAAGGGTGCACCTAGTGCTTTTGTAGCTAAGTTGGAATCTTTCTTCATAGTCCTCTAGGGATTCATCATGCCTTAAGTTCATCCTAAAAATTTCCTCTTTAGTGTCTCTGGACCTTTAGTAGTCTCGATACTTGTTGTTGAATGCTTGTTACATCTGAGCCTAGGTTGTGATGCTATCCCCAAGTAAACCCATGAACCAATGCAAAGTTGCATCCTTAAGAGTGGATGGGAATAGTTTCAACTTCTGCTCATCATTAGTGTAATCATAAGTTCTGCATATGACAACAAACTCAAACAAGAAAGTGTCTGGATCTTCTGAGGTCAAGCCATGGAAATGAGGAAGAGCAGAGGGGCTTATGTTCTTCATCTTGGCATCCCCATTAGTTTCTATGATGGGAAAGGCACCCTCTATTCTTTCTCTATATCCTTTGTTATTTCTATTTTCAGCCATTAGGTCAATTGGAATGGGTTCTCCTTCTTCTTCTCCCCCTGTAGGTTCTTCAAATATCTCTGATTTTTCACCTAAGGGGTTCTCCAATTCACAACCATCGAAGAAGAGGGAAGGTTAGTTGTTTGAAGTAGTGGGGGTATTTGGTAGAAATTTCCCTAAGTTATCCTTATTCCTACGAGGCATGAAAGAAGTGTTTTTGTCTTGTTTTGTGCTTTTTTCAAGCTTTGAGAATAATTGGAGAATTGAAATCACAAACTAAATGGAAACTAACTGTTGAATGAAATCTCACTTGCAGAATGGAAAAGAAATCAAACTAAATTACTTTTGCAGAAATGAAGCTCATAGCAGAATGTTAGAGATAATAAACGGAAGAAAGAAAGCATAAATCACATATTACTTCGACACCTCCCTAGCAATGGCACCGAAAAGTGATGAGCACTAATATTGCAGCAAGAAGGTTGCAACTCCTTAGGCTACCAACTTTACTTTATCAACCCAGGGTTCGTACAAACTTGGAGGTGATAGTGTTGTATACACAAGTAAATGTGATGGGTCCACTCTTTGTCACTGCTAAGTTGGCGATATACCACTATGGTTTCTCAAACCAGCCTTCCATTGATTCATAAGAAGCTTGATTACCAATGAGGAAAAGGGAAATCTACACTAAAACAAATCTTGTCTACTGCAGTAAGGAAAAGGCTAAAATAAAATGCTTAAACACACCACTCATCTAACTAATTGCTAAGAGGCTTTGCTTCAAGAGAATGCTAATTTAACATATGTGCAATCCTATTGTCCTAGGTATGCAATTTGAAACATCAAACATTCTACTGTTGTGCATGTAAATGAACAAAATATTTTTTTTTCCTTTTTGTCTTTTTTGTGTGAAAGTGTGAATGTTAACTTTCTTTTGGTGATGTGGCAGGTGGATTAGGGATGATGGTGGATGGTCAGACGGCTTGGGAGGAGAGTAGGCGTCTTCTCCTATCTCCCTAGGGGCTTTTTCCACAATTTGGCCTCAAAATAGGCCACTACAAGTCGACCTATAGGATGTCCTAATGCATCTTACAGGATGTCCTAATGCTCCTACAAGATCCCCCTGTATTCCTATAGGATCCCCTATATTCCTATAGGATACATCCGAGAGGAAGAGGAGTGATTTAGAAGGTGATGTAAGGCTTAGGGAAGGTGAATGGTGGGTGAAATGATGCAAGGGAGTGCCTAGGACTCATTCAACAGAGTTGTGAGATGGTTAGATTTGCTCAACAAGCTTGGAGGAGTATTCTTGTGGAATGATGAATTTGGTAAGGGATTTAGTGAAAGAAAGTGATAACCATGGGTGGATGACGTTAGGATGAGGTTGTTAATCATGAAATCTCTTCATACTGCTAAAACTCCTGCACTACATCAATCATTGACATTTATCCATAAACCATGTAAACAAGAATCTTTTTAATTAACTAAGGAAAATAGAATTTCATGAGCTAGCTACCTATTTCATGCATGGAAAAATTTAAGAATAATGTGAAACCTTGATGGGATCTAATTTAAGACTGAAAATAGCAGAAATGGAAATTAAATCCTATTCTTGAAAACTAGTAAAATGCTAGCCTAAGTAACAGGAAACCCTAAATTCCATGAGAAATCAGAATTCTGTCTTTTTGGGGATGCATAGGAGTTCTTTCCTCAAACCATGGTCCCTGAAGGGAAGAGTGAGGCCAAACCCACATACTAACATCTTTTTGATATTCCTTTATCTTCCTAAGCTATCGTTGGAGTAATGCACAAATGGAAGCAAACTAATAAAATCCACAACTACTTACAATGAAATAATGCTAAGGCCAATTCAACCATTACTCTATGAAATCAACTAAGCATACAAATACAAGAAGAGGCGAATTTGTTTCTAGGGTTGGGCCCTAACCCAAGAGCTTCAGCCTTTTGAATCAACTCAATGCTGGATCAAGGAAATGCTCATTCTTACTATTAAATCCGAAAATTACATAACAATGACTTCCACAAGTCTTGAACTCGAAAATGCCTAGTGCTTTTACATCAAAAATTTGAATCCTAATGAGGCTCTAGGCCTCCTTATTTATACAACTAAAGTCGCCAATGACTTCCTTAAATCTATGGAGGCTCGGCTCCCAAACTCAAGATGAGTTGGCTCTTTAACTGACACTGGCTCGGCTGCCTTTTGAGCTTCATGACTTGGTTGCTTGTAACTCCAAGCTAGTGTGATTTGATGGAGGAATATTCGAATGATTGAGGAGTAAATGAGGAGGATCTATCTCTGAAAATCTATCCTCCTTGTCTCATTCGAGTCTCAACCCTCAATTAGCCAAAATTTCCATGATTTTCTCTCAAAAATCTGCAATCAATGCTTATTAGTCCATTAGGCATAATGTCTCACTTTTACTCATCTCATTAAGAAAAATATAATCAAAATATGTAAGGAATTATGAGAAGAGTTGATTTGAATAAGCTAGGAGGTGCATTAAGGTCCATATAGTTACCCAATGATGAGGCTCATCATTAAGCTAGCGAAGGCTTTCCCGGAAGAACTTAAAGCAACGAACAGAGGGAGGCATTGGGCTAGTGTGGAGAATAATAGCAATAGCAAAAACCAACAGAAAGGAAGTTAGGCTTGTATAACAATCACAATAGTGCAAAGGCTTGAACCTGGTGGTTTTTTATCAAAAAACGTAATGAATAAATTCAATGAAAAGTACAAAGGTCGGGACCCTTTCCCTCTCCTATCCGAGAGGATGAGTGGTAGCATCATATTGGCCCAATATGACATCATCATGATGTTAGTGCATGATCCTGAATTAGATCCTTAAACTCTCTTAAAGTTAACCGAACTCTGTAAAAGCTCATACCAAAGTTTAAAGTCTTATGGATGTCGAAGCCTATCAGAAATAACATCTAAACAATGACAATTTGCAGCCAACACAGAGCAACGAGGACATTCGGTCAACGTGCATTGATGGGTGGCCCATGGGGATTGTGCATGGTGCAAAAATGGCAGTTAGGAGGCTCAAACCAGAAAACGAAGGATGTTTCTGATGCACAATTAGCACAAAGAATGGAAAAAAACCCTCGAGAAGGAAAAGCCCCGAGTGCTCGGTCACAAGTGAAGCCAGAGAACTGTGGGGAAAGTGCTAAAGCAACAAGCGGGTCCTGCACTCCAAAACCGGCGGAATATTGGAGGCATTTCAGGCGGTAAGCGGGTTTATCAGGAGAATGAGTAAAGCCATACAGTGATTGACACGTGTCCGACAGATGAGAGAGAAACCTGCTCTCATCGCGGGCTAACATCCAAGCAAGTAAATCGTGCGATAAGAGCAATAACCATAGGATCTAGAGGCCCCAGATCTAGTGTTGAACATTGCGCCTAATGGGAAACCGGATTCGACGGAGAAAATAAGCTTCGACACATAAAGGTTGAAGTTTGATTGGACCGCTGAGTTGGCAGATAAATCATTTCACAGAGTAACCGAAGTAAAGAACCGTTTGAGGAAGAGTTGGCTCAGCTCATGAGGAGACAAGTGGCAACCTCTCTGTGAAGCGTTACAGTGATGATGACACAGAGGCAGGTGATCTGAAGAGTCAGGAGAGGAAACGAACAGTCGAGGAACATAATGGTTCTAAGAGCCACGAACAGACAGAGAGTAAAGGAGGAAAAAAAAGTGAATAGCAAGAAGATGCTAAATGCGCAGAGAGTCTAGGGAGTCACTCGGAGGTCGAGTGGAAAAGCTAGAGAGCTCAATTGACATCAGCATATTCCTGTTGGAGTTGCTTGGAAGTCGAGAAACTCATAGAGGCATGTAAAAGGATGCGAGAAAGAGCTTAGAGAAGCTAGAGCCAAGAGCCAGAGTGAGCGCCATAAGTGAGAGCTAAGAACCAGAACTAGAGCTCGAGCCATAGAGCCAGAGCTAGAAAGTCAAAGAGCTGCAAGAGCCAAGGGATAATATGGTGTTCTAAGCCCAATGTTCCTGTATAAAACATTGTAGTTAAGTGTAGGTGCTTGTAAAAGAACTATTTCCATAATCCCATAGAGCCTAATCAAGTTGATTAGAGCTTAAGGAGATGTAGCCCAAGATATTAGGGTGATCTCCATATTATATTGTTGTCTTATGTGTTTGTTTTTATTGTTGCTTTAACTATTATTATATGCATTTATATATCAGTTTAAGTACCTTCCCATATCAACACAAACAACAAATTTTAAAGTAAATAATCAGCTGAAAACAAATACAAGCATACACCCATATTTTCAAGCATTTTCTTATTTCCGCATTGGTTGATCAAATAGACTTGGGAAAATTTAAAGCTTTGGAAGTGGGAGAGGTTCTCGTAAGTTAGACCAGAAGCTTAAGAGCCCCATTTTCAGATCAAGTGGTATCAAAGCTTAAGATTGATTAACCCCACCTTTGAAGATGGTTGTAACAGAATGCTTGATTGACAAGGCAAAGATTGCTTGCCTGAAAGGTGTTTTAACAGTCAAGGATTGATTGCCTCGCTGATTGTAAGCTTGGTTGCAGACTAACTATTGTTTGAGTTTGCAGAGGTGAAGGGAAAACTATTGTAGCTCATTCCAGGAAGGAAAAGAAGGAAGAAGGGCTGAAGGCATTCTTCTATCACAAAGGACCTCAGGGAAATACTCGAAGCACAAAAGGTTGTTGTAAGAGGTTACTGGATAAGCTCTTTAGTAATCTTGTTTGAAGTTCTTTTATGCATTTTGAAAATGACAACTTCTACAAGTGAGTTCTCAAATTCTTCTTGCTCCCGAAGTTCCTTTGATGGAGACACGAAGCAAGACTTGTCCACCATGCTGGATATCGTGAGAGAAATGTATGAGGATGGAAGGAAGAGAAGCATACTTAGAGAGTAGTTGAATTCCGTGAAGGAATAGAAGCAGATGCTTTCTGACAAATTGCAGGAAATGGAGAGGCAACTTCATATTGCAAGTATGAACCTAAAATGGATGCATGAGTTGGAGTCACAACTCTTTGTTGCAAAAGAAGCCTTGGCCAAGTATCAGTTGAAGAAGAGGTAAACCATTCCTGTTTGTCTTCAAATTCTTCTAAGAATGCTTATATTGGTTCTTTTGAAAAACATACCAGAGGCATAGGTTCCAAACTAATGTCCAAGATGGGCTATGAAGGAAACAGATTGGGCAAACATGCACAAGGTATTGTTGAGCCAATAATGGTTGAGGAAAGGCCTAAGTATTTGGGTCTTGGCTATGGACAGTCTTATGGAGAGAGTTCCAAAGCTGCCAAGAAGGCCATTGAAACAGTTCCAAAAAGGAGTTTCATTGCAGGTCCTCTACCTCAGAAATGTGAGAATTGTGTTCAGGAGGAAAGCAATAGCTCAAAACATCATTTGCATGATGCAAGTGTTCAGAAGTACATACTTGAACTAGAGATTTGTGGAAACTTTGACAACCTTGAAGAAAGTGATAGTGTTCCAAAGGGAGCTACTTTTTCATTTGTCTCACCTCCTCCTAAAGGCAATAAAGGTGAAAGAGGTAGGTATAAATCTGGTTCTAAACACATTCCCTTTGATTTTGTAAAGCATGGAAAAAGAATTACATGTTCCTTTTGTGGTTTGGATAACCATTATGTTTCTAGATGTTGGAAGAGGATGGCCGCATATAGGAAACTTTTGAAGAGAAAGAAGCAAGAAGCCAAAGTTCCACAGGAGAAGGAAAATCATGCTGTCAAAAGGATGCACGTGTGTTGCACTTACTGCCATAAGCAAGGGCATATTGCTGAAAGGTGTTGGACTTTGAATCCAACGCTGCTTCCACCAAAAATGAAGGAGAAGGTGGAAAAAGAAAATGGCAGGGATGGAAACAAAGATTCCATGATTAATGTGGTTCAGGATGATTCACATATTGATGTTGATGTGCAAATAAAGGAGGGACCTTTGAAATGGATTGGTAATAAATGGTTAGAATTCTTATCCAATTAAGGCTGCATGTCTAGTGATGCATCTATTTGCATTTCTTTGTGGAATAAATGCAAGTTGCAGGATCTTACCAAATGGTAAATAGAAAGAAGTTGAGTAGGAAACTCAGTTTGTTGTTGCAAAATATGTTCATTTCAGCTTCAAAAGTACAGTGTACTTAAGCAAAAGTTTATAGATGGAATGCATGCCTGAGTATGATATGCATGTGATGCTAGCTTGGGAGAAGTTAACTTGGTTTCCTAAAATGGAGATAAGGATGAAGTGTTTCATCTTTTGGAAAAGATTCCTAAAGGTCTTTTTCCTACATGCTCGACTTGAAGGGTTATTTGTTGTAAAGGCATGTTTTATTGGCTTGTCATTTGTATGCAGATGTAGGACATGGAAGGGTTCACAAGATGTGAAATATGTTTCTTTGTTGAAGCAGGAGTTAGTCCATGCAATTGTTGTCTATATGCCTATTGTTGTTAACAATTGTTGTTGGCAGCTTTTAAAACAGGTACAAATGAAATTTTTGTGGAGAAGATGCACTTCACATTTGTTTGAGCCACCTTGGATCAAGGATCAAGGCAAAGAAGCTCAAATTACCTTCTGTAAACTTCACAACAGAAGTTTTGCATGAAGTCAAGGAGGAAAAGCGTTCTTCCTGAGATGACCAACCCATTCAAGAAGGGAAGTGGTTAGAGATTTTGGCTCAGAGGCACTATGAAAAGGCAAGTGTAGGGAGGCTGAAAGAAGAGGGTGTTATTACTCTCATTTAATACTCAGATCAGTATATCAGTCTTTTGGTGGACCAAAAGTTCTTTTAGTGGGAATGCGTGATCCGAAATTGGATCCTTAAACTCTCTTAAAGCTACCTGAACTCTGTAAAATCTCATACCAAAGTTTAAAGTCTTATGGATGTTGAAGCCTATCATAAATAACTTTTGAATAATGACAATTAATAGCTAGCATAGAGTAATGAGGACCTTCGGTCAAATTGCATTGACCGGTGGACCATGGGGACTGTGCATGGCACAAAAATAACAATTAGGAGGCACAGACCAAAAAATGGACGTTGTTTCTTATGTGCGATTAGCACAAAGCCCCTCGAGAAGGAAAAGCCCCGAGCGCTCGGTCACAAGGGAAGCCAGAGAACCATGGGGAAAGTGCTAAAGTGACAGGCAGGTCTCGCACTCCAAAACCAATGGAACATCGAAGGCATTTCAGGCGGTAAGTGGGTTTGTCAGGAGAATGAGTGATGCCATATAGTGATTGATGCGTGTTCAGTAGATGAGAGAGAAAACCACTCTCATCAAGGGCTAACATTCAAGCAAGTCAACCACACAATAAGAGTGATAGCCATAGGATCTGGAAGCCCCAGATCTAACGGCGGAGATTGCGCCCGATGGGAAACCAGATTCGATGGAGAAAATAAGCTTCGACACATAATGGTTGAAGTCCAATTGGACCGCTGAGTTGGCGGATGAATCATTTCACAGAGTAACCGAAGTAAAGAACTGTTTGAGGAAGAGCTGGCTCAGCTCGTGAGGAGACAAGTGGCCACCTCTCTGTGAAGCGTTACAGTGATGATGACATAGAATATGGAATTCCAACACAGAGGTAGGTGACCCGAAGAGCCGGGAGAGGAAACGAACAGTTGGGGAACGGAATGGTTCTAAGAGCCATGAATAGACAAAGAGTAAAGGAGGGAAAAAAAAGTGAACAGCGAGAAGACGATGAGTTTGGGGAGTCACTCGGAGGTCGAGTGGAAAAGCCAGAGAGCTCAATTGATAGCAGCATATTGATGTTGGAGTTGCTTGGAAGTCGAGCGAATCACAGAGGCATGTAAAAGGCCAGGAGAAAGAGCTTAGAGAAGCCAGAGCCAAGAGCCACAGCGAGTGCCAGAAGCGAGAGCTGAGAGCTAGAACCAGAGCCTGAGCCACAAAGCCAGAGCTAGAGTCAGAGCCAGAGCAAGAGCCAGAGCCAAGAGCCAAGGGATAAGATGGTGTTTTGAGCCCTATGTTCCTGTATAAAACATTGGAGTTAAGTGTAGGCACTTGTAAAAGAACTATTTCCATAATCCCATAGAGCCTAATCGAGTTGATTAAAGCTCAAGGAGATGTAGCCCAAGATATCAGGGTGAACTCCATATTATACTATTGTCTTATGTATTTGTTTTTATTGCTGCTTTAACTACTGTTATATGCATTTATATATTAGTTTAAGCACCTTCCCATATCAGCACAAACACAAGATTTTAAAGTAAATAATCAATTGAAAACAAATACAAGCATACACCCATATTTTCAAGTATTTTCTTATTTCCGCATTGGTTGATCAAATAGACTTGGGAAAATTTAAAGCTTTGGAAGTGGGAGAGGTTCTCATAAGTTAGACCAAAAGCCTAAGAGCCCCATTTTCATATTAGTGCATAGGACAAGTGGTAGGCAGATTTAGCGTTTTCAAGTAACCTAGTAGGCCAAATCTGAGTGACATGTGTCATGTTATGGAGACACCACATGGCATTTTATGATGTAAGTATGACATCATCCGAGAGGCTTAATCCAGGTAGGCTTACTAGGCACCGACCATATCTGGCATTGACAAAATTAGCATATCTTGATCATCGATTGGTGCATAGGAACAAGTGTGATGGTGGTATCCACTAGGACGGCTCACCTCGGTCCCTGAAGATCAGAAGGATTTAACTTAACACAAAGGAAGTTTGTTGGGATGAAATTGTTAAGGGACATTGTGGCAGTGCAACTGGGCAATGCAAGACCAATGAGAACAGAGTACAGGGTGGCCCCACGCAACACATCATCTTGAAAGGAAAAAAAAGGCGCACAAAGGAAAATGGTCAAGATGAGGGGCTCACGAGACGGGAATATTTCCATCATGTAATAGATCCATCACAAAACTGAATGTGCTCCCATCTCATGGTTTTGTGGCAATTTATGTGTTGTCGAAACCAACAGCATAAAGTAATTTGTAGTGTGAAATTAGCCTTTGATGCTTAAAGAGAAATGGGTTGATGAAGTCGTATTTGGAAACATAACATTAAGCCTTCAAAGAATGAGGAATATAGAATTTACTTGCCAGTTTTAAGGCCTTTGGACACAAGGAATGAGTTGGCAATGAATTTTGGCATTACACACCATATTGGCATGGATGATTCAACAACTTGGAATTTGGTAGTTATTCCAAATATAAAATGAGCACTAAAGTTAAAAAATGTAGGCATGAATGAGTTGGAGTTACAATGGTGGAATGGACATATTTGATGGAAGAATTGTCATAATAACCAAAGTTGGAGATTGCTAAAAATATAAAATCTTAGCTAAATCCTGTAACTCACCAGATTTGAAGAATATAGCAGTTTAACTCATCTCTTCTCTTGGAAACAACATAGTAGAGTTTGTTGACTTGGAGAGAAAGTTCAGAAGACATATGTTGAGAAGGAAAAAGGAAAAAATAAAGGGTTCATGCAAGCATTAAAGTTAAATATGACTAAACTTCAATTCCAAAAATATCAATTCTAAAATCTTTATAAGCGTAATCGATTGAGCAAGATTGGGGAATTGAGTGTGTGTGTGTGTGCAAAAGTGAAATTCTAGTGAGTATGGTGAATTGTTCAGTAATCAAATATTGTTGAAGGTGTTGGTGATGGTGGTTTTGGTGAGTGTTTGAGAGACAAATTTATTTATTTTGTAAAAGGAATGGCTTCATGATTTGAGTACGAAAATTGTATGAAATATGAATCGTAGAGGTCATGCAAGTTGTAACTTGCAAGCCTGGGGTTGTAGCTCCTTCCAATAGTTGTTGGTAAATGCTTAAGGGTTAAAGATCCTTTAAGTAGAAGCTAATAAACTTAGGGGTTGTAGTTCCTTTTAGTTGTAGTTGAAAAATCATGGAGTAGTTTCTTCTTGTTGGTTGTAGCCGGATAATTTTGTATCAGCAAGTTGTAGCTTTCCTTGTCAAGAAATTGAAAGAAATATGTGAATAAATTGCATGTTCTCATTGTGATACTTGTGTTATTTCTTTCCATGCTTATATTAATTAATTGCTATAAATTTTATTGGTGCCTAGTATCAATGCAAGTGAAAGAAATTGTTAAAATTCCTCCAATACTAATTCACACCCCCCCCCCCCCCCCTTTCTCATTACTGTCTTGGTTTCTAAGATGGAGTTGTAAAAGACAACAGACTAGGTTCTTTAATCCTTTTGTAATATGGGTAGGCCACTATTTTTAGTTTTAAAATTGTATGAAAAATAGCACAGTTAGATCAAACAGGTTGTGGCCTACATCTATAAGAGATTTGAGTCTCTTGGCAAGTGATGGCTTTCTAATTTGAAGGGGGTTGGGTCCTCCCATGAGTGGGTGCTTAGAAAAAAATTGATGTAATTGATTAGGATCTTAAATTACATAATATTAACAAGAAAACTAGTGGTTTTTCCCTTTTGGGTTTCTATGTTAAATCTTTGTGTCCATATGTTTATGTTTCTCATGTTGGTGATGTGTGTTCATGTGAATGGTTTATAGTGTTCTTACATATTTAGTTGTTATTTCTCCCATTAGTCATTTCCAAATTAAAAGATAAATCAAGAACCTGAATTGATTGTTAAAAATCATTAATTACTAATTCACCCCCCTCTCAGTAATCCCTTATTCCAACAATTGGTATCAGAGCTAAGTTCCTTAAAGAATAGTTTAACCACTAGAAGGTAGATCTATAAGGAATCATGTCTAGACAAGAGAATTGAGATGCTTACTCAAGTAAGATACCATTTTTTGATGAGACAAACTATGTTTTTTGGAAAGTTAGGATGGAAGCCAGTCTCATGTCCCTTGGATAAATGTTTGGAGCTTTGTGTTAGTTGATTATGTTATCTCAGTAACCCATCCTATAGATGTAGATGGTAAAAAGGTCTATGGGAAAAATGAAATGACCAAGAATGTCATTCTCTTTGGTCTTAGTCAATCTAAACTTGTAAAGGTAATGTATTGTAAGTCTGCCAAGGAAGTGTGGGGTAAAGTTAATAAGAATCATGAAGGGGATGAGAAAGTTAAGAAAATTAAGCTTCAAATCCTCAGAATGAGGTTCAATAGCTTAAGGATTAATGAAGAAGAAATTATAGTAGAACATATCCTTAGAGTTGTTGAAGTAACAAACATAATTAGAGGACTTGGTGAAGATCTCAAAAAGGAAGTAGTTGTTTAGAAGGTATTAAGATCTCTTCCTATCAGATTCAATGCAAAAATATCAGCCATTGAGGAGATAACAGACTTGAAAAATATCACAATGGACCAGTTAAATGGAACTCTCACAAACTATCAAATAAGATTAGGAAAGAGAAGAATAAACCAAAAGAGAAAGCATTTAAAGTGTCTAAGAAGACTAAGGAGCATAGAGATAACCAAGAATGTTCTAGTTGTGAATTTGATCAAGATTTGGCTTGATTTGAAAGAAAATTAAAATGTGGTTTAGGTAAATATAAGGGAAAGCTACCTTCAAATGATTTTATTGTGGAAGAGGTGGGCATTTTGATTCCAAGTGTCTTTATAAAGAAAAACTAGAAAAGGATAAGGTTCATAAGCCCAAAGACAAATCTAAAAAATATTAGAACAATAAATCCTTTAAGAAGCAAATAGTGAGGATTATTCTGGAAGTGGGCCTAATGGGTGCTTACTCATGGAATTCGAAGTTGACTACGAATTCAAGAATGCCTCAAACCTTGACAAAGAAGAAGAAGGAGTAGTGGATCTCGTAGGGGAGCTCATCAGTGCTCTTGATGAGTTAAAGAAGGCTAGAAATAAGTATAAGCAACTAAAAGAACATCTATTATAAGCTAAAGAAGGAATGTACAACTTTGATAATGAAAATCTTGTTTATTAAAGTGAAAAACTTGAATAAGCCATTAAAGGCAAGGACAACCTAGCACTTCAACTAGAAGAAAAACAAAATACCTATGAAAAACTAGAGGATGAGAATAGACTCTTGAAACAAGACTTAATCAAGAAATAAAAGGAGATAATTTCAAAAACATGTAAAGGAGAAAATTTATCTCTAAAAATCAAGTTTGGAAGAAAAAATTGTTTCCTTGATAACAAAACTTGAGGAGTCCAAGTTTGAGAAGTATTTAGAAAAAAAAATTGTTGAAGGTGTTAGCATTTGACATTTCACCTCAGGCTGAGAAAGGCAAATCTCAAAAGCTACATCAAACCATTCAGCCTCGTAGCTAGCCCTACGGGGCAGGAGAAGGTTCTCTCCGGTCTATCTCATAAAATCTTCAATGGATGAGATGACCAATAAGGTAACACTGATATTAGGCTAGTAAACTGATAAAAGAATTTGATTTTGGGATTTTTGGGTTTTTGGTGGCAAGTTGAGGAGAGGGCAAATTTGGCTGCGGGGATGGGACACAATTTCTGCAAGGGAGTCTTTGGGGCGAGGTAGGAGGCCGTGCTGATGTCTTTGACTGAAGTGAATGGTCAGGAATGAAAGAGAGAAGGCTAAAGAGACCAAACAATGAATTTGAATTCTCTTTAAACAGTAGAAAACATCAAAATTAAACAAACTTAAAAGCAGAGCATGACAAGCATGAATTCTTACTTTATCACTTCATTTGTTTAATATGCAGAAGTATGGAAGGAAAATGAAACACATAAAAAGTCTTACAATGACTGAAGAAACACACCATCAACACATGAGTCCACAAGAATCCCAAAGATGACTGCAAAACCCTGGTCTTCCTTGCCAAAAATTGCAGAGATACAAGAGATAATACAATGAGCTACTGCTCTCGCAAGAGTCCAACCTTCCAACCTCTGAAAATGACTAAGAAAATACATCATATAGGCAAGCTAACACCTTTCCTTGCCTCTAGGGGTCAAGCTCACTATCCTAGGAGCAGTTTGAACAACTTCTAAACCAAGCACTACAAAATAGGCAGTCAAAACAACTTGCCTCTATAAACTTGGAAATCAGTTCATACATTCAATTTTGACCCTTTACATGAGAAATTTCTTCTAGAAGAGTTAAACAAGAGTAAAAGTATCCAAAAAGTGTCACAATTACATCCATTAAGATCATCATTAACCTCAGAAAGTCGAAAAAGGTCAAAACTGGAATTTCTGGGCTGAACTGGTCAAATCTGGCAACATTTCCTCAACGAGTCGCGCCCCTTTTCTCAACGGGTCTCGCACTTTGGAGCTCTGTTTGGAGGCATTCCTAGTATCATAATTGGGTGCAAGATAGCTCGTTGGAAAGGTCTGCGAGTTTACTTTCCAAATCAACCGGAATTGTGGAATTTGGAGGTCATTTTCCCAGTCAAAACTCAATTCTCCCAAGACTGCTTCTGCAACTCAGAAAAGGGGCAGAAAGTCAAATTGTTCATGTATTTTGACCTTTTGGAGGCCCAGAACTCCATAAAAACTTCAAATCCATCCATAGGCATATGTAAATTTACATGAAAAATCCAAAAATGTTGAGTTTTTGCAAAACGGAGCTAC
>APFE031660080.1:21239-56604 GCA_000404065.3 Pinus taeda
AGGGGGCTTCTAAATTCTTGGGGAAATTTTTGGGAGTGGGGAGGGATGTTAGGAAGCAGGGGAAAGTGGAATCTCAGAGATTGAGTGAGGGGAAAGGGTCCAAAAGGGCAAAACACAGACCAAACCTAGAAAATTGCCAGGTTCTAGCTAGAAACTAGGGTGTGTGAAAAAATGAGAAATTTGGCGAATCTAAGGGATGGGAAGTGTTTGATAAGGTTCTTTAAGGATAGGGGAAGGAGTATGAACATCTGGATACAAGTTTTTCTGATGATTTGACCGTCCAAGAGAAATTGGCTTCAAAACCCTAGGAGAGGGAAATGAACTTGCCAAGGCACAACTGAAGCATGAACAAGATGTAAAATGACTCATTAGACACTGACATGATAATGAAAACCCTATGAATGATGATATACTCAGCTGAATAGTGACATAGATTGGCATTTGGGCAACCTTAGGAGTTAAAGCAAACCCTAGACCTAATGCCTAATGACCAAATTTTGCTTGAAAACTTTTTGAAATGACAAAATTTGACCTTGACACTTCAAAATCACTTTGTAAGAGTACGTTTGATCACTGGAGGAAGGCTGGAAAGACTGACACTAACATAAGGAATAGATAAATTAAATCACATATTTAGGAGTCAAAGATCTCCAGAAAACAAGACAGTTTTGGGATATTCTGAATCACAAAATTCCTCTAAAGGAAAGACAAGTTTTAGGTCCATAGGATTAGTAGGCCCTCATATCTTTGCAAAGGTGTTACAAGGAAGATTCAATGAAGATAAACCAAAACAAAGTCAAAGAAGCACTCATCATTAGAGAAATAATGCTAACTTCTCAAATACGCCTCCACACAAGTACGCATTTTTGGGTTGTGTTATATTCTTTCCACGACTAACCTACGTAGTGAACCGGGGGGTTAGAAGGGGGGCGAAGCCCCCGCTTCGTTGCGCTGATTGCGCAGCGGGGGGGTGGCAGCCCCCCCTATCCAAGGGGTTTCAGGGGGGCAGGTAGCCCCCCTCTACGGGGTCCGGGGCAGTGCCCTGGGAAAAAAAAATTGGACGCTATATTAGGTTGGCAAACCTACCTATGGTTTTCGTTCCATGGTTTTGGACGCGATGGTTTTCGATCCATGGTATTGGATGCTTCGGCATGTATAAATATGTATTGTAACATTGAAAGGAACATAATGAAAAAATCAAGCTGGTAGTCCCGGTTTTGGATCCAATGGGAAATCTCTGTGTATATGTGTTTTATGTGTTATGCTCTCGCATTTTTATTTTTCTTGTGATTTAAAATTCGTATGCAGGTAATTTCTGTACGGGGTTAAAACCTACATGCATATCGGTCAACAAGACAACTAAGATACAATCAATTAGCTCAAAGTCATCAATTTTCAAATTCCATGTACCATAAATTGTATTATGGATATTACTACAAGTGTCATGTCTTTGGACATAAATCCATTAATTTTTGAATTGGTAAAGTTGAAAGAGATGAAAATATTAAATATAGAAGTTTTCAAAGTTCTATAGATGAGAACTGACTTCCTAAGAATATGAATCATTTCTCTCCCCTGATGGATGAAATTGAATGCCTCAACTATAATAATTTTGGTCACAGTGAAATTGAGTAAAAAAGTAGGGTTGAGTACTCTACCAAACAATAGTTCACCGAGTAGCCAACATTCTTTTTGGACAAGAGGATTTGGAAACAAAAGATTGAGAAAAATGAGGAATGTGGACTTGCTCTGTCTACACATGATTAAGTAAATAGATGGTATGTGGATAATGGTTGCTCAAAACACATGAATGGGTATAGGAGTAAGTTCTTGTTTATGTAAGTTCTTGACTCCATCTTTTTTTAAACTTACTTCTTCCTAACTACTTTAAAACTTAGAGCCTCACTCTATTTATACAATCCCATGGTCTGCGGACCATGGGTAGGCTAACACTACATTCAAAACTTAGGGCAGACAACCCTATGACTCTATCATACAATTTGTGCTCTGCGCCCGCAATTCATGGAGTCTTTACAACAATATTACTCAAAACTTGGAATTTGAGCCCCAAAACATACTGTGGGGGGATTTCATGCCCAACAGACCCCCAACAAAAACATCGTGACTCATCCTCGAGTTACTCTGTCGACGCGGCGATCTTGGCATGGAGTCCCTCTAGTTGGTCCCGAACAGTCTAAATGTCGGCAGCGCACTGAGCTGCTGCCTACTGAACCTGTTGCATTCTTGCTTCTGAACCCTCTATTTCCAGTGTGCTACGCTACATTTGTGCATGCATTCATTGAATCTTTGCAAGCTTTCCTTCAATATCCTTCGTGATTATGAAGGCTTCATTAATCCATGGTTGGATGCGTGCTTTTAGAATTGATTCCTTGTGGCATGCTGCATCCACCTGCTCTTTTAAAGCCTTGGCTTGCTGCATCCTTGCAAGCCGCTGAGTAAGGACTACTGTCTGCACAGTCCCTCTAATGTTGTCATATTGTTGCTGGAGTTCGCATGCCTCAGTCTCCAGCCACTGGATGTTGGGGTCCTCATGTAATGTAGTGAGGACCTCTAAAGCCTGGTCCAACATGTTGGTGCAGTCGCGGACTATACCTCTAATCTCTTCCATCCCTACTGCAATAGTGCTGGCACACTATTCTCTAACCTCTGGGGGAGTGGAAGGTTGTACCTTCAGCCGTAGCTCGACAATATGGAGATTCAACTCCAACTGCACTCTTGTTGTTTCCTCCATGGAAAATTTTAGGGGCTAATGTTCGCCCAATGGGCTAATTTTCCATGATTTTTCCAAAAAACGATTCGCCAATTTCCAATTTTTATAAAAGATGATTCGCCCATATTTTAGAATATAAAATTATTTTACCTTAAAAATCGCCAACATTATATAGTGGCTATATGATAAATCATTATAAATTTGAATAATTTTACAAATATATCATTGAAAAATGTATAGTTTGCATATTAGGGATTAGTGAGATTCGCCAATGTTTCTAAACTTCAAGAAAATTTTCCATCCTTAAAATTTTCCTTGGTTTCCTCACACGTGTTACGGACTCCACTTGCCAAACAATGGATCCGTACTTCAATTGGTAGGTCTCCTACAATGGACAACTATGGGGTGCGCTGGCAAGCGTCATCAACTGTGTGTACCAACTATCGGTTCTACAACACCAACTCATTGCGCTGCAAGCTAAGTTGTTCTATATTAATCTTCTATTTGCTTAGAACCTAGATCACGTGGCTCTCTCTGGCATGGAGTTCTGTTGTTATCCCATCCTGCAGCTGGTAAAGTGTGTTGCAAGGAAGGGAAACTAAGTTAAGGCCAATGCCTTTCATTTTATTAAGCGTCACCCGATCCATTGTGCTCTCCGAGATGAGCACTCCCTCTGGAAAGGTTATCATATTGGCCATCTTCGCGCGTAGCATCTGTTCTACTACTGACGTGCCTACTGCAACGTAGATAGACAAGGTAGCCTCCTATGGGGACTGCATCTATAACTCCTATCGTTGCACCCTTAGGGCCCCCAACACAGTCTACTTCTCTATCATAAAGTCTTGGAGCTCTTCACTAGTGACATCGTGAACTGTCTCGCTAATGTCATGGAGATCACCTTCAGTTAAGGTGATCGAGTCGATGGCCAGCTTTGAGGCCTTGACCTTCTTTCTTGGACCCGTTCTTTTTGCGATGCGCGGCCGTTTGAGTTGTGTAGAGGCAGTCCCTGGGTCCGCACTCTATTCTGCAAGTTTCGTGTCCTCTACCTCCTGTCCTGTAGACACTGCATAACCCTCCTCTACCTGCACTATTTTGGCCTCTGCTATCTACGTTGCTACTGCTCTGGCGGCCTTCTTTTGCTCCATGGCTACCTGTACCACTTCGCGAACTACCCTTACCTCGGCTTCCACTTTTTCGTTCCGCCTTCTCTTGGCCAATTGGGTGACACGCAGCTTGGAATCATCCTTCCTTTTCTGTGTTGTCATCTTCTCCAACTCTACCAAATCCAGGGTGTGCCACTTGGGAGGCCATGTCTCTAAAACCGTAAAGATTGTGTCATTAGCGGCTATCAATGGGAGCTTTGTCCATTGCTACGTCGGATCCTTTCACGCCCTGATGTAGATATTGTGCATGTCCACCTTGAAGTCTACAAAACTCTACAATCTGTTGTGCACCATGGGGGACAAGCGCGATCTTCTATTAATTCAAATTCGGATGCTCACCTCGATGAGCATCGAGAAAATATTTGTATTACAAATCCATTTCACGTCCTTGGTGGCCCAAAGCGAAGCGTACTTCGCGGCCTCTGGTAAGTCTCGGTCAATGCTCGGGAACTGGATATCCTCTGAAAGTTCTTTTGATACTAGCAAGATGGATAAGAGCAACCATGCATAGTGGAAGGTCTTCCCCTGGTCTTAGGCCTCCTGACATTTGAGAAAAATTTCTTCAACTCGGCCGAGTTGAATTGAACCCCCTCTGCACATTGTTCGGCCAGCGCAACCACCAGCACTGGTACTTCATCAACGTGACATCTTCTCATTACTTTACTGGCTAGGAGTTGGGTGGCTATGTGCACCCCTTTATCCTTGATACTGGTGATAGTGTAACCCCTCTTTTTCTTCTCAAGCTTATATTTTGTCTTTATGGCCTCTACAAGAGCCAAATCACTGCTTTTCTTTGCTATCACCGCGGGGTCCTTTCCCTTACAGGGAAGTCGAGAAATTCGGTGGATGAGATCTGTTGTGATGGGAATATGCTCCTCTAGCCATAAGTACCCATCATGCACCAGGTAGAGTAGCTGCCTGATAACGAAAATGGTGATGGGCGCGTGGTGGAAATGTGGTATCCGTAGTAGATGAAGCAACCCAGCCTTTTCCACACTGCGCAGCCATTTTTGTGGCTCTAGCGTTATCACTAGCCCCTCTGTATTCTGTTTCATCAGGTTCACCATTTCTAAGTGTGGGAACTTCTTGTTATCCATGAGGTCCCAGTCTTCAAATTTCAGGATGGGCACACGTCCTAGGATCGAGCCTTCAAAGGTAATTCCATCGGGGAGGAGCGGGGTCTGGAGTGCACTCTTCATTGCATCCAGATCCTTTGGTATTTTAGTTTTCCCTTTTTGCAAAGGGACATACTTGGGAAATTTTGTTGTAGAATGCAATGGTTGGATGTCTTCCTCCATGTCTTCTTCTTCCTCTATGGTGATAATTAGAATCTGCAAGTCTTCTTCCTCTTCATCTGTTTCAATGGTGACTGCCTTGCCTTTTTCTTCCATTGATAACTCACTGTGTCGTGGATTCCTTGGGGACATGTGTACTAGTCCCATTTCCTACTTATCTTTCTTCAGTCTCGGCATCTGGTGTGATTTAGGGATTTCTATTACAACCCTAGTGCCTTCAGGAACATCATGGACCATGGAGGTCTACGCGACCTCGTTGGCAGTTCCTTATTCAATGCCCAACCCATCCTTAGTGGTCGTCATCATTTATGCATTGTATACGGTCACTTCCCAGTCCACCCGCGCGGTAGTGCATCCCTCCATGCATGGGTGTGAACCTTATCACAGGTTGTACTTGCATGCACCAGTCAGAGCACACATCTCCCAGTCATAATAATTTATAGTCCCGCACTCCCTTTCAGTTGCTTGGAGTGCTAAGACTGTTCTTCCTATGACTAGTCAGGTGGTCGCACCACCTGTGTGAGGCTCCATCTCGCCCTTCAGTATAGTCCACAGAAAATCCTCATCTGTCATCATGGAAATTGGCACCGTGCACTCTACTATTTGTAATACACTCCCCTGGTTACTGCATTTGGTGATATGTGATCCTAGCCATGGTAGCAGACTAATTAATTCTCGACGATAGTCTTCTAATTCATTAGTATGATCATTCACACCTTGCCTTGCCACCCTTGGTTTATCAACGAGACATGCTTCCTTGATCTCAGTTTCCAACCTCTTGACCTCTATGTCCATCAAAATGCTTTTCTTCCTTAGTCATACCTGGTCCTTTTCAATTTCGCGAAGTCTAAGGTTCCCTTGCCTAATGGCTCCCTGAATTCTTATGTGTTCTACTTCGCATAGTTGTGTGATTTCTTCGTCCTGGACTTCACACATTATCGCACCTATGGGTACTATTACGTGTGGATTCATATTTGCATGATCCTCAAAGATGACGGTCCCTACGTTATTCTGCAACCTTGGAATTGTTTTCACAGTCGTGGTTTTGCACATGGTCCTATAGGCCCATCGAACCGCTGGTACGCGCAGGTCCCAGTCAGTGTGTCTCACCTAGTGAACCCTGTTCAACACTTCACACACCCTGTTGAATGCTTCTCCATGGATATTTTTTTACGCGCTTCGCCTTTCCCGCTACTGCGTTTTGTTCTGATTCTCTATTCTGGGAGTGGTGTGCGCTTGTGCAGGTTATATGTCATATGTTTGTTCCCATCAAGAAAGGTGGGCGCGCAAGTTGTTTTTCCCCTCGTAACCGGCTCTCACCCTTAGCTGGGGTTGTTCAAATCATAGGCGTATCATCCTCTTGCATCCACGCCAGTCCTCAAAACTTGTCTAATGTGTACCCCACCACTTTGCGGGTGTCGCACGTAGTGTTGTTTCATAGTCGAACTGATGTTGTTGTGGCGCTACACTTTCAAATTTGTTTAGGAATTCATCCACCGCTGTCAACCTATCATACATAGGCAAATCCATTACCTCTGTTGTTATGCAACGTAGTGATCTAACCATCATGTTGCAATTAAGCATGGTTACCTCGTGTAACCGGTTCTGCCATCGTTATGTTTCCTCATATGAATCTGATTTATAGGAGCTTTCGCGCTCCCACAAAATCTGGCCATCCACTATAGGATTCACCCAATCCTATTCCCAAGTAGTTATTTTGTGGATACAGTATAGCTCGTCGTCACTCTTGTCATTGCACACTGGCTCTGTGTACCATGCTCCTTCTGCAGGGTCTAAAGGCACCACTACACATAGTGACTTTTTCTCAAAAATCATTTTGTGCTTCTTTAGATTTATTACCCCATTCATGTCGGTGGCCCAATCTATTGCTAGTAGTGTAGGATAGGGATTAATGTCATAGACAATCTCTATCACTTCAAAATCCACCAGCATGCTCGCACCTTCAATATCCACCGTTACTCCTTGCAATCTTCCCATGGGTAAGATCTTCTATTGGTTCACCATTCACAATTGAATAGGAGACCGTTGTTGCATGGGTTTGCCCATTGGTTCCCATGTTTGTTTTGGCAGTACATTCACGTTTGATCCTAGATCCAGAATTACTTGATCCATTTCATACTCCCCGATTTGCGCAGTCAATCTCATTTCCCTTGCTATTCGCGATGTGTGCTTTCCAAGCTTCTGGACTACGTGCAGTTCTCCTAACCCATTCCACCTAATGATAAGTTCCTGCAACCCTTTCATAGGCTTGTTGTTGCGCAGCAGTTCCATACATGTATCCAGAAAGGTTGTGATCATTGAAGGATCCATCTCCAGCTCTAGTTGATCCTTACTACCTAAACTGGAGGCCTCGTGAAGCTCTTCTTAGCTTCCATAAATGTCTCCTTCACACGTTCTAAATCAAATTCAGGTTCCTTTGTAGGAGCCTTGCGAACCCATGCACTTTCTTCAAGATGCTTACCTTTGTCATCTCCTGTCGTGATACCACTTCTGAGCACTATGTTTACATTCGGGTCTGCTTTGCGCAGCTCAGACCTCATCATTTGCTAATTCTGAGTTGGGGGAGGCTGGAGTACCCCTTTTTCGTGTAACCACACTATCAATGTAGGGAAGTCTTCTGCCTCATGATCAAACTAAGTACAGTGCAAACATGATATTCTCGTCAGATTCGTACAATCGTAGGCATAGTGCCCTGGCCCTTTGCAATTGTAACAAATTAGTTGTCTACAACACCTTCCTGGTCCCATTCCAACTCGACCTCGTCCGTGCCCCTGAAATCCAGTGCACGCCATTCCTGCATTTGGGTCAAGAGCTCGCATTTCGGTCTGTACCCTGTAAGCAGGAGTCTGATCCATCATTAGTTCATAGCTTTTGTAGGTGCGTTCATCATGGCATACCAACCTACAGAAATTACAAAACAATTGTTGGGATGTCTACATATACTTCTACAATAGATGACAATTATACGTAGTGTGTTTTCCTCCTATTTGACAAATTTCACACCACAGTGCAAGTGTTGCGCTTGGTCCTGCTTGTGCCTCAAGTATTAATGGCATCGGCACTCCTCCCACCAAGTAATTTGCAAAAATTGGATAGTGGTCCTTGTCATGCCCCTGGCCTTTTAATTTTATGCACCATACCTCCTCGCGCGATTCTAGTCGAGTTGTTCTATCCTGTTTCAAACTCTACATTTCCAGACACAAATTTTGTAGTTGCACGTGGATTTGTTGGACTCCCAAACCAGGATCTTGTATAGGGGTCTCATGCAATCTCATTGCCATCTCCAAAGCTTCGGCCTGGGTGGAAAGCTTTTCTTGTGACAGCGTCGTCCTTAAATGCAGTGTTAATAATGCTACAAACCATGCACAATGTTGCCCGTTTGTCAAAGTCATGTTGGCTTTGCGAATCATACTCTTCAGTCTCTGGCCCAGATCCCAGGGGGTCTCGCCCAAGAGCATCATGATCTCCTTAAACCCGATTGATTATGTCTCTGACTTTGGCCTACTAAATTCCCTATTTAGCACGACCTAGATTTCTACGATTCCTGCATTTGGATGGTCATTAGAATGCTTAATGTACCATGTTAATGCGCGATCCTGAAACGTGCTTACAATTGTAGCCTTATTTATATTGTCACCCACAACTCCTTGTGCTTCCCATACTGCCCTTACCACGAACCAAAATTGGTCCAGATCTTCATTCCCTACTCCTCTGAATACCGGAAGTTTGATCACACTCGCCATACTGAACTGTGGTGGTGGCGAAGGTGGGGTGAGTGGAGATGGAGCTAAAGAGGGTGAGATGGGTGGTGGTGTAGGTGGAGGTGGTAAGCACGGAATTTGCTTCCTTATCAGACTGACCGCACTTCTCGAAGAAACTTTCGCAAGCTCTTCCTCGCTTTCCCGCGAGGGTGAAATTAAGGGACTAGTTTCTAATTCTTCACTACTTCTGTTTCTGTAGATCTTCCCACTTTACGTAGTCCCAAACATTAATTTATTCACATAACCCACTTTTCACACAATAGCATCTTAATCCAAGTGTTCAAATATTTAATATACTTACCTCGCGGTCCTTTGAGGAAGCGTCATTCCGCCTCACTGTAGATGACGATCTACCATGAGCTCAATGATATATCCTCCTATAATTCAATCAAGCCAATGGTCCACAGCTCGTGCAATCTTATCTCTTGACGCTTATAGTCTGCACACTAATTCTGAAGTCCACATGATTGGTTTGTCAAGCCTACACCTTCCCTAACTGTCTGCTAGCTTCGTGATCCACTCATACAACTCAGAAGGAAAGGATGCGAAGAAAATTTCGTGGATTTCCATAGATAAGTAGCACTCCAACCACTATTCCTTAGATACTCACGTGTTCTTATTTTCCTGCACAGCGAACTCATGAATCTTCTTGTCCAACTACCCTTCAATTTCTTTCTTTGTTGGATTCCAGTGACACGACATCAGACATCCCTTATGCAGATCCTGGTCCCAGCAACAGAACCATTTGTTGGCTTGTAGGGGCCTGACTCAGGTGAAGAGGTGATTTAGCCAAAAAGATCTCGGTACTTCTGGCCCTTTCGGCAACAGTGTGCAGAGCGCAGACTGAGGTCTCACCCGAAGTAGTATGGGAGGGTGCTAGAACTAGGTTTCCACACCCTAGAGATGTCTGATGATTTTTGGTGATCCATGGTTTGACCCTGCGCACACATCACTACGCACACCTATCAGTACCTCGCAACCTACGATGTTACCTTCGCGCAGCCCTACTCGAGGCTCGATCTGTGTTATCACCCAATCCCTTACTATTAACCTGATATTTGTTGATCACTTAGCTTATCTGTATGTGTTTAGTTATACTTAATAGTGTTCATCATTCATACAAGTGTGCGTGATAAATAAAACAATACAATTGCAAAAGATACCAACCATATAATAACTCAAAGCAGATACAAAATATTGGGAATCAATCTTCTCTTTATTATCTCCTTCCCTAGTTACAGACCCAACTCTACCTTGTGCACTCAGCTGCAGGGGTCCGTGCACTCAGCTGCAAACTCTACTAGGCCTCTACGCACTCAGCTACAGAACCTCTTCCTACTACTATGACCCAAGATACTAGACTCTTTCTCTATGCTCGTTGTCCTCTTAACTCCATCTATTTTTCAACTTACTTATTCCTTAATACTTTACAACTTAGAGCCTCGCTCTATTTATACAATGGTTTGCGGACCATGGGTAGGTCGACACTACATTCAAAACTTAGGGCGGACAACCCTATGACTCTATCATACAATTTACACTCCACGCCCGCAATTCGCGGATTATTTACAACAATAGTACTCAAAACTTGGGCTCTGAGCCCCAAAACATGTTGTGGGGGGATTCCATGCCTAACAGGCCCCCAACACAAACATCATGACTCATCCTCAAGTCACTGTGTCGGCGCGGTGATCTTGGCATGGAGTCCCTCCAAATGATCCCGAACAGTCTGAATGTCAGTAGCACACTGAGTTGTTGCCTACTGCACCTGCTACATTCTTGCCTCTAAACCCTCTATTTCAGTGTGTTGTGCTGCATCTATACATGCATTCCTTGAATCTGTGCAAGCTTTCCTTCAATATCCGTCGTGATTGTGAAGGCTTCATCAATCCATGGCTAGACGCGTGATTTTAGAACTACTTCCTTGTGGTGCGCCACGTCCACCTCCTCTTTTAAAGCCCTGGATTGTTGCATCCTTGCAAGATGTTGAGTAAGGACTATTGTTTGCACAATCCCTCTAATGTTGTCATATTATTGTTGGAGTTCGCATGCCTTGGTCTCCAGCCACTAGATGTTGGGGTCCTCCTATAATGTAGTGAGGACCTCCAGCGCCTACTCCAACATGTTTGGTGCACTCGTGGACTGCACCTCCAATCTCTTCCATCCCTACTGCAATAGCAGAGCAGCGCTGTTCTCTCACCTCTGGGGGAGTGGAAGGCTATGCCTTCAGCCACAGCTTGGCAATCTAGATAGCCAGCTCCAGTTGTACTCTTGTTGTTTCCTCGCACGCATTATGGATTCCACTTGCCAAACAGTGGATCCGCACTTTTGTTAGTTGGTCCGCTGCAATGGAAAACTATGGGACGCATCAGCAAGCGTCATCAACTGTCTGTACCAACTATCAGTTCTATGACACCAACTCATCGCGCTACAAGCTAAGTTGTTCTATATTAATCTTATGTTCGCTAAGAACCTGGATCGTGCGGCTCTCTCTGGCGTGGAGTTCTATTGTTATCCCATCCTACAGCTAATAAAGTGTGTCCCAGGGAAGGACTACTAAGTTAAGGCCAATTCCTTTCATTGTATTAAAGGTTACCCAATCCATCATGCTCTCCAAGATGAGTGCTCCCTCTGGTAACGTTATCGTCTTGGCCATCTTCGCGCATAGCATCTGTTCTGTTGCTGACGTGCCTGTTGTGACGTGGGTAGATAAGGTACCCTCCTGTGGGGGCCGCACCTGTAACTCCTACAACTATGCCCTTAGGGCCCCCAACATAGTCTACTGCTCCATCATAAAGTCTTGGAGTGCTTCACTAGTGACATCACGAACCATCTCGCCAATGTCATGGAGATCACCTTCAATAAGGTGATCGGGTCGATGGCCAACTTTGAGGCCTTAACCTTCTTTCTTGGACCCATTCTTTCTACGATGCACAGTTGTCTAAGCTGTGTAGAAGCGGTCACTAGGTCCACGCTCTCTTCTACAAGTTTTGTGTCCTTTGCCTCCTATCTTGCAGACACTGCTTGGCCCTCCTCTGCCTACATTGTTGTGGCCTCTTTTATCTGCGCTCCTGCTGCTTTGGTGGCCTTCTTCTGCTCTGTGGCTGCTTGTGCCACTTCGTGGACTTCCCTTACCTTGGTTGTTGTTTTTTCGTTCCGCCTTCTCTCAGCCAGTTGGGTGACACGTAGCTTGGCATCATCCTTCCTTTTATGTGTTGTCGTCTTCTCCAACTCCGCCAATTTCGGGGCACGCTACTTGGGAGGCCATGTCTCTAACACTGTAAAGAGTGTGCCATCAGTGGCTATGAATGGGAGCTTTTTCCACTACTGCGCCCGATCCTTTCGCACCCTGATGTAGATATTGTGCATGTCTGCCTTGAAGTCTACAAAACTCTGCAGGTTGTTGTGCACTGTGCGGGACAAGCGTGGCCTTCTATTAATCCACATTCAAATGCTCACCTCCATGAGCATCTAGAAAATCTTAGTATCGTGAATCAGTTATGCGTCCTTGGTGGCCCAGAACGAAGCGTACTTCGTGGCCTCTGGTAAGTCTCGGTCGATGCTCACGAACTGGCTATTCTCTGGTAGTTCTCCTATTATGAGCAAGATGGATAAGAGCAACCACGCATAGTGGAAGGTCTTACCCTGTTCCTGGACCTCCTGAAAATTGAGCAAAAATTCTTCGCAGAGGAACTCGACCCAGTTGAACTAGACCCCCTCTGCACATTGTTCAACCAACGCAACCACTGGTGTTGGTACTTCATCGGCGCAACATTTTCTCATTACTTTACCGACCAGGAGTTGGGTGGCTAAGCGCACCCCTTTGTCCTTGATACTAGTGATAGCGTAACCCTTCTTTTTCTTCTCGAGCTTATATTTTGTCTTCATGGCCTCTGCGAGATCCAAATTGCTGCTTTTCCCTATTATCATCACGGGGTCCTTTGCCTTACAAGGAAGCCAAGAAATTCAGTGGATGAGATCTGCCATGATGGGAATAGGCTCCTCTAGCCATAAGTACCCATCATGCACCAGGTAGAGTAGCTACCTGATGATGAAAATGGTGACAAGCGTGTAGTGGAAATGTGATATCCATAGCAAATGAATCAGCTCGGCATTCTCCACACCGCACAGCCATTTTCGCGGCTCTAGCATTATCACCGGGCCCTTCGTATTCTGTTTCATCAAGTTCATCGTTTCTAAGTGTGGGAAATTCTCGTTGTCCGCAAGGTCCTAGTCTTCAAATTTCAGGGTGGGCACGCGTCCTAGGATCAAGCCTTCAAAGGTAATTCCATCAGGGAGGAGCGAGGTTTGGAGTGCACTCTTCGTTGCATCCAAATCCTTTGGTATTTTAGTTTTCCCTTTTTGCAGAGGGATATACTCGAGAAATTTTGCTGCAGAGCGCAATGGTTGGATGTCTTCCTCCACGTCTTCTTCTTCCTCTATGGCAGTAATCAGAGTCTGCAAGTCTTCTTCCTCTTCATCTGTTTCAATGGTGACTACGTTTCCTTTTTCTTCCATTGATAACTCACTATGACGCGGATTCCTCGGGGGCATGCGTACTGGTCCCATTGCCTACTTATCTTTCTTTGGTCTCAGCGTCCGGGGTGATTTAGGGATTTCTGTCACAACTCCAGTGCCTTCAGGTACATCGTGGACCATGGGGGTCTGCGCGGCCTCACCAGTGGTTAATTCTTTAATGCCCAACCCATCCTTAGTGGCCATCATCATTTCTACATTGTATGCAGTCTTTTGAAAACTTAAGGGCTCTATTATCGCTCGGCGCTCAACACTTTGCGCTTTGTTCAACTGCTCAAATCTCAATTGACCAAGTGTTGTTTGTTGGCTATCCCTTGAAGTTTTATAGCGCCTTTTGGATTTGAATTCGACCATTGCCCCCAATTCTGGACCATCAATGCTTTCTTGGCAGCAGATTTTCTGAAATCTTACCCATAACTCTTGTCTTAAATGCCCACCACCCGCTCCATTTGGCCCCAAATCAGACATCCCGTCATGAACAGTGACACTAACAGTCACTTCCCAGCCCACTCGTGTGGCGTCGTATCCCTCCATGCACAGGTGTGAGCCTTGTGACAGGCTGTTCTTGCGTGCACCGGTAAGAGCGCGCAGCTCCCAAGCATAATAATTTATAGTCTCGCGCTCCCTTTCAACTGCCTAGAGTGCTAAGACTATTCTTCCTATGGCTAATTAGGTGGTCACACCACTTATGCGAGGCTCCATCTCGCCCTTCAGTATAGTCCACGGAAAATCCTCATCTGTCATCATGGCAATCGGCGCCACACACTCTACTATTTGTAGTGCGCTCCCCTGTTATTGCATTTGGTGATATGCGGTCCTAGCCACGGGAGTAGATTAATTAATTCTCGGTGATAGTCTTCTAATTCATTAGTATGATCATCCGCACCTTGCCTTGCCACCCTTGGTTTAT
The DNA here is from genome assembly GCA_000404065.3 of Pinus taeda. Lineage (NCBI taxonomy): Eukaryota > Viridiplantae > Streptophyta > Pinopsida > Pinales > Pinaceae > Pinus > Pinus taeda. Next base: position 35,657 of record APFE031660080.1, read on the forward strand.
CGACGAGACATGCTTCTTTGATCTCGATTTCTAGCCTCTTGACCTCTGCATCCATCAAAATTCTTTTCTTCCTTAGCCATACTTGGTCCTTTTCAAGTTCACGAAGTCTAAGGTTCCCTTGCCTAATGGCTTCCTGAAGTCTTATGTGTTCTACTTCACATAGTTGTGTGATTTCTTCATCCTGGGCTTTGCGCATTATCACACCTGTGGGTACTATTATGTGTGGATTCATCTTTGCATGCTCCTTAAAGATGACGGTCCCTACATTATTTCGCAACCTTGGAATTGTTTTTGCGGTCAAGGTTTTGCACATGGTCCTATAGGCCCATCAAACGCTGGTATGCGTAGGTCTCAGTCAATGTGTCTCACCTGGTGAACCCTGTTCAGCACTTCGCACACCCTGTCGAATGCTTCTCCATCCATAGTTTTTGGTGCGCTTCACCTTTCCTGCTACTGCTTTTTGTTCTGATTCTCTATTCTAGGAGTGGTGTGTGCTTGTGCGGGCTGCATGTCCTATGTTTGTGTCCATCAGGAAAGGTGGGTGAGCAAGTTGTTTTTCCCCTCATAACCAGCTCTCACCCTTAGTTGGGGTTTTCCAAATCATAGGTGCATTATCCTCTTGCATCCATGCGAGTCCTAAAACTTCTCTAATGTGTACCCCATCACTTTGTGGGCGTAGCGCACAGTGCCCATTTCAAAGCATCGAACCGTTGTTGTTCTAGCACTGCGCTTTCAAATTTGTTCAAGAATTCATCCACTGTTGTCAACCTATCATACATAGGCAGATCCCTTACCTCTATTGTCACACAACTCAGTGATCTAACCATCATGTTTCAATTAAGTGTGGTTACCTTGTGTAACCGATTCTGCCATCGTTCTGTTTCCTCATCCAAATCTAATGTGTAGGAGCTTTTGTGCTCCCATGAAATCTGGCCATCCGCTATAGGATTCACCCAATCCTGTTCCCAAGTGGTTATTTTGTAGATACAATCTAGCTCCTTGTCACTCTCATCATCATGCACTGGCTTTGTAGCGTGCTCCTTCCGTAGGGTCTAAAGGCACCACTACGCATCGTGACTTTTTCTCAAAAATCATTTTGCGCTTCTTTAGATTTATTACCCTGTTCATATCAGTGGCCCAGTATATTCTTAGTAGCACAGGATAGGGATTTTTGTCATCGACAATCTCTATCACTTCAAAATCTGCCAACGCGCTTGCACCTTCAAAATCCACCATTACTCCTTGCAATCTTCTAATGGGTAAGATCTTTTGTTGGTTCGCCATTCACAATTGAATGGGAGACCATTATAGCGCAGGTTTTCCCATGTGTTCCCATGTTTGTTTTAGCAGTACATTTGCGTCTGATCCTAGATCTAGAATTACTTGATCCATTTCATACCCCCTGATTTGCACAGTCAATCTCATTTCCCTTCCTTTTCGTGATGTGTGATTTCCAAGCTTCCAGACTACGCGTGGTTCTGTTGACCCAACGCACCTAGTGATAAGTTCCTGCAGCCCTTTTACAGCCTTGTTGTCGCGCAGCAGTTTCATACATGTCTCCCGAAAGGTAGTGATCATTGAAGGATCCATCTCTGGCTCTAGTTGATCCTTACTACCTAAAGTGGAGGCCTCTATGAGTCTCTTCTTATCTTCCATAAATGTCTCCTTCGTGCGTTCTAAATCAAATTCAGGTTCCTTTGTAGGAGCCTTGTGAACCCATGCAATTTCTTCAAGCTTCTTACCTTTGTCATCTCGTGTTGTGATATCGCTTCTGAGCACTATGTTTACATTCCGGTCTTCTTTGTGCGGCTCAGACCTCATCATTTGTAAATTCTGAGTCAGGTGAGGCTGGAGTACCCCTTTTTCGTGTAGCCTTGCTATCAATGTAGGGCAGTCTTCTGCCTCATGATCAAATTGAGTACAGTACAAACATGATGTTCTCGTAGGATTCATACAATCATGGGCATAGTACCCTAGCCCTCTACAATTGTAACAAATTAGTTGTCTATGATTATCCGCGACCCCTTCCTGCTCCCATTCCACTTCGACCTCATCCGCGCCCCTGAAATCCAGCGCATGCCATTCCTGCATTTGGTTCGAAGGCTCACATTTCGATCTATACCCTATAGGCAGGACTCTGATCCATTATTAGTTCGTAGCTTTTGTAAGTGCATTCATCATGGCCTACTGACTTGCAGAAATTACAAAACAATTGTTGGGACGTCTGCATATACTTTTACAATAAATGACAATTATCCATAGTGTGCTTTCCTCCTATCTGACAAATCACACACCACAGTGCATGTGTCACACTCAGTCCTGCTTATGCCTCCGGTCTTACGGCATCGGCCCTCCTCCCACCAAATAATTCGTGAAAACTGGACAGTGGTCCTTGTCATGCCCCTAGCCTTTGCATTTTATGCACCATACCTCCTCATGCACTTCTGGCCGAGGTGTTCTATCTTGTTTCAAACTCTGCATTTCCAAGCACAAATTTTGCAGTTGTGCGTGGATTTGTTGGACTTCCAAACTAGGATCCTATATAGGGGTCTCATGCAATCTCATTGCCATCTCCAAAGCTTCAGCCTGGGTGGAAATCTTTTGTTGTCACAACATCGTCCTTAAATGCGGTGTTAGTGATGCTACAAACCATGCGTGGTGCTACCCATCCATCAAAGTCATGTTGGCTTCGTGAATCATACTCTTTAGTCTTTGGTCCAGATCCTAGGGGGTCTCACCCGGGAACATCATGATCTCCTTAAACCCAATAATTAATTGTGTCTTTGACTTTGGCCTGCTAAATTCCCTATTCAGCGCGACCTAGATTTCTATGATTCCTGTGTTTGGATGGTCATTATAATGCTTAATGTACCATGTTAATGCGTGATCCTGCAACATGCTTACCAGCGTAGCCTTCTTTATATTTTTATCCAAAACTCTTTGTGTTTCCCATACCGCCCTTACCACGAACCAGAATTGGTCCATATCTTCATTCCCTACTCCTCTGAATACCAGCAATTTGATCACACTCGCCATACTGAACTGTGGTGGGGGCAAAGGTGGGGTGGGTGGAGATGGAGGTGAAGAGGGTGAGATGGGTGGTGGTGTAGGTGGAGGTGGTAAGCGTGGAATTCACTGCCTTATTAGACTGACCGCGCTTCTCGGAAAAACTTTCACAAGCTCTTCCTCGATTTCCTGCGAGGGTGAAATTAAGGGACTAGTTTCTAATTCTTTACTACTTCTCTTTATGTAGATCTTTCCACTTCACATAGTCTCAAACATTATTTTATTCGCATAACCCGCTTTTCACACAATAGCATCTAAATCCAAGTGTTCAAAGATTTAATATACTTACCTCGCAGTCCTTTGAGGAAGAGTCATTCTGCCTCACTGTAGTTGACGGCCGTATCTACCATGAACTCAGTGATAAATCCTCCTATAATTCGATTGAGCCAATGGTCCATAGATCGTGCGATCTTATCTCCTGATGCTTCTAGTCTGTGCATTAATTCCGGAGTCCACATGATTGGTTTGTCGAGCCTACACCTTCCCTAACCGTCTGCTAGTTTTGCGATCCACTCATATAGCTCAGAAGGAAAGGATGCAAATAAAATTTCATGGATTTCCATATATAAGTAGCGCTCCAACCACTATTCCTTAGATTCTCATGGATTCTTGTTTTCCTGTGCCACGAACTCGTGAATCTTCTTGTCTAACCACCCTTCAATTTCTTTCTTTGTTGGATTCCATTAGCACAAGATTAGACATCCCTTATGCAGATCTCGGTCCCGGCAACAAAACCATTTATTGGCTTGTAGGGGCCTGACCCAGGTTCAGAGGTGATTTAGCCAAACAAATCCTGGTACTACTAGCCCTTTCGGCAATATTCTGCGGAGTGCAGACTGAGGTCTCACTCGAAGTAGTATGGGAGGGTGCTAGAACCAAGTTTCTGCACCCTAGAGATATATGATGATTTTCAGTGGTCCGCGGTTTGACCCTGCACACATGTCACTACGTGCACTTATCAGTACCTCATAGCTTGCGATGTTGTCTTCACGCAGCCATATTCAGGGCTCAATCCTCATTATTACCCAATCCCTTACTATTAACTTGATATTTGTTGATCTTTTAGCTTATCTGTATGTTTTTAGTTATACTTAACAGTGTTCATCATTCATACAAGTGCACGCGATAAATAAGACAATAAAATTGCAAAAGATACCAACCATATAATAACTTAAAACAGATACACAAGATTGGGAATCAAACTTCTCATTATTATCTCCTTCCTTGGTTAGAGACTCGACTCTAACCTACAAACTCAGCTACATGGGCATGCTCAGTCAGCTGCGGACTCTACTAGGCCTCTGCGCACTCAGCTGCAGAGCATCTTCCTACTACTACGACCCAAGATACTAGACTCTTTCTATATGCTCACTATCCTCTTAACTCTGTCTATTTTTCAACTTACTTCTTTCTTACTACATTACAACTTAGAGCCTCACTCTATTTATACAAGGCCGACACTACATTCAAAACTTAGGGCAAACAACCCTATGACTCTATCATAAAATTTGTGCTCCGCGCTTGCAATTCGCGGAGTCTTTACAACAATAGTACTCAAAACTTGGGCTTTGAGCCCCAAATCATACTTTGGGGGGATTCTATGCCCAACAATGCTCTAGCAAAAATAAAAGAGAAGGACATAGTCAATTTTGATGACGAGACCAAGGCCCAAAATCTATTGTATATGGAAGGCCTCAAGCATAATTTACTTAGTCTAAGTCAAATATGTGATAATGGCTATAATGTGACATTTTGATATAAATATTGGGAGATCCAAAAAGCAGAGAATGGGAATCTTATGGGAAAGGAAATCAGGATTCAAAATAATGTATATGTGTTTGGTTATTCTAGAGTAAGGTGGTACCTGAGTAAGACAAATTAAACTCGGTTGTGGCATTGAAGAATTGGCCATATAAATTTCAACCGCCTAATAAAAATCAGAAAAATAGAAATAGTAAGAGGTTTTCCAAGATTGTCAAAGCTCGATAGATCAATCTGAAAGTCTTGTCAATTTGGCAAGAAGACAAGGACTATGTGTAAGAAAAAGGAATTCTCAACCTCTAAACCTTTGGAGTTAGGTCACACTAACATTTGTGGTCCTACAAGAAAAAATAGCCTAAGAGGAGAAAGGTACTTTATTTTATTTATTAATGGCTTTACCAGAGCCACTTGGATAATGTTGTGAAAGAAAAATTTGAAGCTCTGAAAAATTTCAAGATATTCAAATCTTGGGTTCAAAATGAGAAAGATCTGTAGATTAAATGCTTAAGATCAAATACGATGGGAGAATTCACCTCCAAAAAGATTGAATAATTTTGTGGAGAACATGGCATAATGTGGTAGTACTCAATAGTCAGAATACCACAATGGAATGGGGTAGTAGAGAGAAAGAACATGACAATTCAAGAATTGGCCAGAGCATTGATGGATGAAGGGTAGGTTCCACATAGCTTTTGGGGAGAAGCAACACAAGAAGTTTTTTATCTAGCAAAAAGGACACAACTTAGGCCTAATAGTGATGATACTCATGAATTATGGAAAGGAAGACCAGAATTAGTGAATCACTTCAAAGTGTTTAGGAGAAAATGTTATATCAAGAGAAATGAAAGATGTCTTGGAAAATTTGACTCTCGAGATGATGAGGGTATATTTCTTAGATACTTGTCCCAGAGTAAAGGCTACAAATTCTTTAAAAAGAGGAAAAAAGGGTTGAATATATGTTATAAAACCAGCTCACAAAAAGATAGAAAAGATAGTTGAACACCTTAGAATTCAGCCTCTTCGAGGGGGCAACCTCCTTTAAATTACACAAAAGAACAACTCTTGGATGATACAAATGAAAATACCTCATTTCTATATATAGGAGTCTAAGGGGTCATAATGTAATCAAAGCCGACATAACAATAATAATGTAAGGGCACAATAATAACAATAGTGGGCTTCTATGGGGCACAATAGTAACAATATGGGGACTACATGGGTACAGCAATATAATAAGGGGGTTGTACTAATAACAATAAGGGGTTACACTAGTAGTATAGGGGCCTAAAAATATTGCATTGATATTGTAGTGGATAAAATAATGTCATATTCAGATCCATCTAGAGAAAATGAGAACTCAAGTGAAGAAGAAGATTCAACCTCTGGATTCTTATATCAATAATAAGCATAAACAAAAAAAGAAGATACATCATAGAGGCACAAAATCCTTCGAAGCATGTGTAGAAAAACACCCACAAAATAAAATTATAGGTGATCGTAGACTCGGTGTTCAAACTAGGAGGAAATTCCTCGGTCGTCCAAGCAGTGAAAATCTTGTCCTATTGTCACAAATTGAGCCCAAAAATCTTACTCAATCAAGTGAAGACGAGGTCTGGTTAAAGGCAATGAATGAAAAATTTGACCAAATTGAGAAAAATCACACTTGGGAGCTAGTCGTCCTTGTCTAAAGATACAAATTAAATTCTTTTGAAGATATCATTATCAAGATTGGATATGATCCCCAGGACTGTAAAACAATTGAAGAAATACTGCAAAAGAAGAATGTTGAGATTACAACCTTGAATAAATAGTTGAATATGCCTTCAACTGAGGATCTACATACCAAAGAAATGGCAGAAAATGAACAACACAAGGAGGATATGTTAAAGCTCATTATTGAGCAAAACATACAGATCAAGAAAATGGAGGAACAGATAGAGCAACTCCTCAAGGAAAAAGAGATAGCACAGCTTGTTGTGACCTTAGTGACAACAATTCCAATGAGTGGTGTAGATTTAAGCACATCTCCTATTGACATTTATTCGTCTTCAACAACAGGTGAAACAACAAGGTTATCACAGGAGCTACAAGCACAGAAACAACAAAATGAGAAGTTACTCCAGAAGTTCCAAGCCCTGGAGTTACAAAAGGAAAAAAATGATACCTTGTATGTAGAAGAAATGCAAAAGTCACATAGGTTAGATCTCAAGGTTAAACAGTTAGAAAGCAAGACTCTAATGGCAGACACTTTGGCCCAAGCCAAAGAAGACATCTGGTTAGATATTAGCCACTCTATAACAGAAGTATGGCCATCCATACAAATCATTTTTGAGCAGCAAGAACTAATTTTTAAATGCAGAGTAGAGATAGAGACCCAGAAGGCAGCATTAAGCACAAAACCAAAAGAAGCATCAGGAATGATCAGGGTACTAAACTCTAAAACTAGGCAGCAGTTGCAAGAGATGAACATTACAGATAGGACAGCTACTATTTTGGAAATTAAGAAATTCCTAGTGAAGAAGAATCTGTTAACTCAGCTAAAAACAAGTGTGATGCTTTGAACACTACAATCAAGAGGTTTCACTCTAAATTCAGTATATTACATAGGAAAGGTTTACTAGAGATAGTGTCATCAAATGATCAACTAGTAAAATTGGAGGATTACTATGAAAGGCTTTATACCATTACAACAGACAATAGTCAATTTGCAGGGATAAAAAAGGCAAATTACTGGCAAGGAGTTTTTGGGGGATTTAAGCTTAGAACTCTCCATTAAATATGAAATTGGTCATCTTTTGCTCACCAAAACCCAATTTTGAGAGATATATCGAAGTTGATGAGATACTTAGAAGGATGGTAAATCTCAAGATATCTGGTGAGAAAAGGTGGGATCAATTATCTGAAATAATTGATTAAATTTTCATTCCAACAAGAAGACAGTAACATCAGATTTTGAAGGAACAGTCATCAATAACTTCCCATTTATTAGGGACATATCATGCAGCAGTTTTTCTTTTCCTATCTTCTTTCAAGCTATATGTAATCAGTTTAGCATATTTTGTTTAGAACTTGTATAAATAAATATCTTCTATGAGTTATTAAAGGTGGTACCTTTCATAAACAAATTTTGTAAAAGCATTGATATACAAGTTCTTTCTAGATCACTGATAATAAAGCAAAGGATTCTGAAGTTGGTCTCATACAGTTTCATTTTCTTCTATAAGTTTTTCATGTGTTTCATTCATGATGTTTATTTTGCATATGTTTAAGTTTTACAGAGATATTAGGTGAGAATAAATGTGTTACAATTATTCTTAAAATTCCTTTCTGAAGTTATTATCATAAAGAGACTGAGATATTGGATTGTCTGTCTAAAATCTCCCTCTAAATCATAAAATTCTTCGCATCTTATGTAATCTTAAGCATAGTTTGTTTAACTTTTGAACATTGGACAAAGGTTTTCCCACTTATGATCATTTATCTTTCTATCTGAAATCTAAATTTATCATACCTCCTTACTATTCTTTTTACATGCCTTATAAATTCAAATCATTGTGTGAAGTTAAAAAGAAGCCCTTTGGCCCACAAAGCTTTGGATTGACAGTGAATGGATGCACTTTTAAGGAACTCGTTGCGATAGGTCACTGGTTCAAATCCCCCGTTGGTGCTTACCTGCCAAAAAACAACCCTTTGATTATCTATTAGTATTATCTAAAGGAGTTAATACATCATTCTAACAATTTGTTCTATGTATTGGTCCTCCATAAAAACCAAAACCAAAACCCCCAAAACAAATATCTTAGATTCCCTGGCATGATCAATTGACCATTATCATCTCAGAGGTACAACATCAATCCGGTGTCGTCGCCAGGGATTCGAATTTGATTATTTTTCCTGGGACAATGATATAAATCCTATTCCTTTAAAGGTGACTAAAGGTATAGATAGGTCAAAAAATTTCACTTGGCGACTCCATTGTGCCAAACTGGCACCTTTTAAGCACGCTAGATTTCATTCTGAACCTGACACAGTTAGTCCTCTGTCAGATCCAAAAAAAACTTGTGAGAAAGGCTAGTTCCAAAAGAAGAATTCAACCCTCTTATTCTTCTTCAGCCTTGCAGTCTAAAGATATATTACCATTTGATCCCTATCGCAACATTCCATACAATACAAATTGGACAAAATTATCACCTAGGGTTTCTAATTTTTAGATAGGGGAGTTGATTTCAAATCAGCTTTCTTCATTCATTCACTTGAAACATGTTAGGAACCCCCCCTACCAATAGGATCACCTAAATCTGAGTCTGACATGGGTGTTCATTTCCCTGAATACAAACCTACAGATTTCATATCCCCCACTACTTATTCATTCCCTTCCACTTCTAAACAACCTGAAGGGACCTTTTCTATATATTCAAATCCACTCTTTGAAACAAAAGAGGATATTCAGTCACAGGTTCAGAAGTTAGTTATTAAAACTCCCTTAAATTCATATAGGAGATCTCCTCCTTCTTCATCTCCTCCTTCCTCACCTCCACATAGGTATACACCTTCTTTATCATCATATTCCTCTTTTTCTTCTTCAACATCTACACAAACATCTTATACACCATCTTCAACTATGGCCTTCCAACCTATTGTACAAGCTAGATATGCACCTTTAGTTTTACCTCAAAACCTCGATGCATTCCCTCTAGGATATTTAAAATATCTTCCTAGGTATAATGGAGAAATTGGTTCCTTAGCTAAGGACCATCTTCAAGCATTTCTAGATTTTGCAGATAACATGAACATTGAGCAAGAAAATGTCTATATGAGGTTGTTTGTTCAATCTCTTGAGGGAAATGTAAGAACCTGGTTTAGGCAGTTACCTGCAAATTCCATTAGGTCTTGGGAAGTTAACAAATATATTCAAAAACCAATGGGCTGTCAAGAAAGATTCTCTTTACCTTTTGATTGAGTTTGAAGAACTTAAAAGAAACTTTGGTGAACTTGTATCTGATTTTATTAAAAGGTTCAACAAACTTTATCATAAGATACCCCCTAATTGCAAACCCCCTATAGCAGTAGCCAAATCTAAGTTTTCAAAAGACTTTGAAGATGATTTTGTTGTAATGTTAAGAGAAAGAACTTCAAGGACTCTTGAAGACATGCAAACTAATGCTATAGAGGTAGAAGCAAATAGGGTTGCCTCAACCACTTTAAAAGCTAAAGAGGAAAAATCCCAAAGAAAGCTTAAATCTAGTTAAGAGGTCTCTACTTCTTCAAAGACTAAAACTGAAGATTCTAAAATTGATGAGATCACTTCACTTCTTAGAAATATATCCAATACAATTTCAAAGATTGAGACTCAACCTAGAACAGTTCAAAAAATAGTAACTCGACCTCAAAATCAAAATCAAGGTCAATACAAAAGAACTCTATAATTACAAATTCTTCAAAGACCTAGTAATGATCAGCAGGTTCCAACTCCTTTATTAATAGATGATCAACATCCTGATGACAATACCATGACTATCACCAAAGACATTAACAATATGGATACCTCTTCTGGTCAGACCATTATTATTCCTTTTTCACAGAACAAGCAAGTTCGAGAAGATCAAGAATCCTCACAGGTTTCCAAATACTATGCCTTCTCTGAATTCTTAATTTCATAACTGAACAAAAGATATGATCTTAGACCCAGACCTGGCCCTGGAAGACATTCTAAGGAACCTCCAACAATTGAACTTCATACCAAAACTATTGAAACTCAGACAACTACTATTCGACCATTAAATCAGTCAACTGATACAGCTCGAATTGAAAAAATTGTCTTGACTACATTTAATGTTGAAAAGGAGTTAGAAAGAGTTAAAATCCCTATACCACTTTCAGAAATTTCCAAAAACCCTGTATATAATAATCAAGTTTTCAAATGGATATAAAACACCTCTGTTGATGCTGAAAGTGATGTTATTAGCCTTCAAGATGAAAAACCATTAGTTTTCTTTGGCCCTAGCTCAGATATTATAGACGAAATAGTAGCCCCTTTCTATGTGACACTAAAGACAAATGACTCCATGTTATACAATTGTATGCTTGATTCTAGAGCATCACACAATATCATGCCGAAAACCATCATTGATCATTTAAATCTTGACATAACTAGATCCTATCATGATTTGTACACCTTTGATTCCAAAAGGGTACCTTGTCTAGGACGGATTAAGGATTTAGTAGTCACTCTTGCCCAAACCCCAATAAAGAGCATAGTGTTAGATATTGTTGTCACTGACATCCCTCCCAAATTTGGAATGCTCCTTTCAAGGTCTTGTTGTGCCAAATTAGGGGGAACCCTTCAGATGGAAATGTTGTATGCCACTATCCCAGTTTATGGGGAGAACAACTTAGGTTGTATATAGAGGTTAGATTTTTCCACACGGTATGCAAAATAGATCAACCAAAGAACCACCCCATCTATGCTATTGATCAATATTTTGGTTGTTTTCAACTCTCTTCAAATCAAATAGATGAATCTCAAGTAAAAATTGAAGATGCAATTGAAAACCCTGTATCAAATCAAACTGATGTATGGAAGTTGTTCTTTGATGGTTCTTGTACAAAGGATGGAGAAGGGAATAGGTTAGTGTTAATCTCACCAAAAAAAGGAAAAAATTACACAATCATGTAAACTTTATTTTGAAGTTACCAACAATGTAGCAGAATATGAGGCTTTCCTTTTAGGATTACAGTTATCCAAGAGTTTAAAGGTAAACAACCTGACTGTTTTCGCTGACTCAGAGCTCATTGTAAGGCAAGTTAGAAATGTTTGCCAAACAAAGCATCCTAGGTTTAGGTCTTATCGAAATGAGGTTTGGGATTCCATTGAAAAATTCTTTGATGCCTTCAACATAACTTATGTCCCTAGAAACGAAAACATACATGTAGATTCTTTGGTTGTTTCTGCAAGCTCATTTAAGATTCTTGATCAAACACAACTGTTATACGAAATCCAGGTTAAATACAGGCCATCTATACTTGATAACCAAAAGCATTGGCAGGTTTTTTAGGATGATGAACAACTAAAATCTTTCCTTCAACTTGTAGGTAAATTTTCTCTTCGGCAAATTGATGAAGACAATCTTGATATGGTCAATCCTCAAGCTACTAATGATCCAGAATTAAATTCCAAGATTGCAAATCATGACATCATACAATTATCAAACAACTTCATTCCTAAGGGGTTAATTCCTTTAGATAAATTATTCGATTATAATGATGTCCCCCGAAACCCTCCATCCATTTCTCCTGAAGATGACATAGAAGAAATCAATATTGGATCCCAAGAAAAAGTGCAAAATATAAAAATCTCTACATCTTTAGCCCCATAAGTTAAAGATTAATATCCTAATTTACTTAAAAACTACAAAAAAAAATTGCTTGGTCTTATGTTGATCTTAAGACTTATGATACATCCTTCATTGAACATAATATCCCACTAAAAACTGCAGCTAAACCATACCAACAAAAACTCAGAGGAATTAATCCAGTTCTTCTACCAACTATTGAGAAAGAGCTTAAGAAAATGTTAGATGCACAGATTATTCTTCCACTAAGATATTCTAATTGGATTTCCAATCTAGTACCTGTCAAAAAAAAGAATGGTGAAGTCAAAATCTGTGTTGATTTTAGAAACTTAAATAAATCATCACTAAAGGACAACTATCCATTACCTAAGATGGATCAGTTACTTCAACAAGTTTCTGGAGCCAACAAAATTTCTATGTTAGATGGTTTTTCTGGTTATAATCATATTATGGTGGACAAAGAGGATAGGGAAAAGACTGCCTTCACAACACCTTGGGGTACTTTCATGTATGCAAGGACACCTTTTGGTTTAACAAATGCACGAGCTACATTCTAGAGAGCTATGGATATCGCTTTTGTAGGGCCAAGTAAACAAATTTCTTGTTATTTATCTTGATGACCTTACAGTTTTCTCTAATTCTAATAAAAAACATTTAAAGCACTTAATGAAGGTTTTTGAAAGATGCAGGAAATTTGGGATATCGTTGAATCCAAAGAAGTCTCTATTTGCTATCTAAGAAGTGAAATTACTTGGCCATGTAATTTCTAAAGATGGAGTAGTTATCGATCCAAACATAGTATCAACCATTTAGACATTAACATTACCAAGAAATAAAAAAGAAGTTCAGGATTTTCTTGGTAAAATCAACTTTTTAAGAAGGTTCATACCCAATTATGCTGAAATTGTCAAAGATATAACTGATATGCTTAAGAATGGTTATGAAGTTAAATGGAATGTCTCTTCCAGACATGCATTTGATCAAATCAAGAAATATATCTCTGAGGCTCCAACCCTGGCCAGCCTTGATTATACCAAACCATTCAGTATCTTTTCCTTTGCCTCTAAAACAACCCTTTTTGTTGTTTACTACAAAAGAATGAAGATTCCCATGATCAACCTATAGCCTTTTTTAGAAAATTCATGAGAGATGTTGAGCTCAAATATGACATAATTGAGAAGCAGGCTTATGCCCTAGTCCAATCCTTGAAATATTTTAGGATGTATATTTTACATTCAACCATTATAGCCTATGTTCCCAACAGCATTGTTAAAACTGTTCTCACTCAACCGGATACTTATGGGAGAAGAGGTAGATGGATCACTCAAATTTTGGAGTATGATCTAACTATAAAAACCACAAATCTAGTAAAAGGTCAAGGATTAGCTAAGCTTCTAGCTTAATCCAACTGTAAAGTGCTAGGCATCAACTTTGTTCTGGAAATACCAAGGGAGAATCCACAAGAAGCTTCCCAAAATTCAAATGAGAATAATCCACAAGAACCTTCCCAAAATTCAAAAGAGAATAGTCCATAAGAACCTTTTGTCTATGCAGAAAGGGAGAATCCGCAAGAACCTTCCCAAAATCCTGAAGAAAAGAATCCACAAAAACCTTTACCCTCAGATCAGACTGTTTCTGTACACATTGATGAGAAATTTCTTTTATCAGATTGGTATCAAGATATTTTAAATTTCTTGATTCATTTTGAGTGCCCTGCATCATTTTCCAAAAGTTAATGTAAGACTCTCAAATTGAAAGCAGTCAAGTAGTGTATCATAAATGAAAATCTATATTGGAAGGACCCACTCAATATCTTGCTATAATGTTTAACAGAATCAGAGACTGAAGGGATCATTGATCAGTTTCATACAAGATTTTGTGAAGGAAATTATTCTTGGAGAGCAACAACATATAAGATATTAAGGGTGGGATTCTATTGGCGAACATTGTCCTTACAAGTAGGAGAAAAGGTCAGAAGTTGTGTCCCTTGTCAGATGTTTATTGCTAAGCAAAAACTAGCAGCTCTTCCACTAATCCCAACAATAGTTTCAGCACCTTTTCTCCAATGGGGATTATATTTTATTGGAGAGATTCATCCTACTTCAAGCAATCGGGATAGATGGATCCTCACTTCAACAAATTACTTTATTAAATGGGTGGAAGCAATTCCAGTAAGAAATGCTATTGACTCAGTAGTAATCAAATTCATTGAAGAAAACATTTTATCTAGGTTTGGTTTCCCAACCCAGATTGTTACTAGCAATGCCCTAACATTTTCCAGTGTTAAAATGATTTAGTTTTGCCAGAAATATCACATTCTGCTACATCATTCAACTCCATATTATCCTCAAGGTAATGGTCTTGCAGAATCATCCAATAAAAGTTCGGTAAAGGTTATAAGAAAAACTTTAGCACATCATAAAAAAATAGCTGGGACACTCATCTAATTTATGTAGTTTGGGCAAACAGGATTACTCCCAAGAGATCTACTGGAAAATCTCCTTTTCAATTAGTTTATGAGAAAGATGCAATTTTCCCTACCAATTTGGCCTTCCCTGTTTTAAAGTTTCTATAGGATTCAACCGATGAACCTGATGATTTTTCAAGGAGGATAAATCAAATAATTGAACTAAATGAGAATAGGGATGAAGCTCAATACAAATTGAAAAAGTATCAGAATAAGATGAAGACCCTGTTTGATAGAATAGCCATGGAAAGGGTCTTCAAGGAGGGTGATCTAGTTCTAAGATGGGATTCCAAAAGATAATACAAAGGAAAACATGGAAAGTTTGACAACTTATGGTTTAGACCTCCAGCTATTGCTAAAGTAAAAGCAAACAACACTTTTGTGCTACAAAATCTAGAGGGACAATATTCCACATATCCTGTTAATGGAAGATTTCTGAAACATTACATTTAGTACTAAGAAGTTGGAGTAGATTTTACTACCATCACTGTAAAAAGTCCGATGTTATTTTACTTTTTCAACTGTCAATTTGATTTTTATAGCAAAGACTCCAGAGCCCGAGGAGAAGGCACATGGATCTACAAGTTCTCTGCATTCTACAGGAGAAAGTAGTCCCTAGCTGCAGCCGATGTTGTAACATTCTTGTTTTTGATAAGTTAGTTATTAGATAAAAAATCAAAATCCCATACAAAAAATGATAAGTTAGGATATGGACCAAAAACAAGGTGGAAAATAAAAATGTTAGGAGTGATTATTATTGCAGGTCCATATCAAATAAAATGATAGGGTAGTTTATCTAAAAAAGGAAGGAAAAATTAAAATGATAGAAAAGCAACAAAAGAAAAATATTTGCTTTAGAAAATAAATTAAGGTTGCTAGCTCAAATGCACTTTTGAAAAATGTCCTTTTGATTAATCATGCTTAAGTTCTTTAATTGTGATTTAATTGTTGTAATAAAGCTTGATGACCTTATAAAATAAGTGACAGATGAAACTTTTGTCGTATTGGCATAAATGACAAAACAACACATCGGGCACTAATAACAAACGTGTACTTTTCAATGAAGATCCTTCACTTTTCCTGGATCAACGGCGGAGGAATCCTTTTGGTCCCCCTTTGGTCGTTTCCCGTTAACGCGAGGGGGGGGGTCCGAAAAGTAGTTTTCATGGCTGCCACTTTTTGCAACGTGGTGCCTCCAAAATGTTTCGGACCCCTAAGGCTCGAAACCACAAACCGTTATGCCCCCCCCCCGAAATCCACTTTCGGTTTTTCTTCCATCTGACCGTTGACTTCTCTCACGCCTTGTGCATCTGTTATCTTCCATTCAATAATGAACCTCCACGTCATCCATCCGTTTTCACTTACTGATCTAAAAATGAGACCTTAGACTAATATTAATGTATTACATACTCATGTGCATGGATTTGCCTATATTACTTAGTCACGCAGCAGATCAATAAGATTGTGAATAATATAGACAGTGAAGCAGTTAAAGAAACATAATAGACAAACACACATAACACAGCAATTTTAATATGGAGTTCACCCAAAACTCCTGGGCTATGTCTCCTGGTCCAGCCTTCAGTGGTGACCTCTCTATTATGTCTTCAAGAGCAAAGTTTTACAAAATGTGAGCTCAAATTGAGTCTCAACACAACAGGAACAAATAATAGGGGTTTGCTTGAATCCCTCAAGCCTTACTGAGTACACAAACTCTCCCTCTCGCTTTCTATCTTTGTCTTCTCTTTGTCTCAACACTGCCTACCTCTGTCTCTATCATTTTGTGGCTTTTAAGCCAATCGGTGATGTTTGTTTGTTTCCTCTTCTAAGCTCTCTAGCTCTCAGCCTTTGTCTGCTCAAATCCCCCTTTGAGCATTAGCAATCATTGCTAAACTCCTTTAGGGATGGTGGCCACCTGTTCTATAACGAAAGGAACCATCTCGCCTTTGAAATCCAAAAAATGGTCGTTCTCTGTTTACACAAAGAAATACACTAAAACACGGGAAAATCCGCCAAACTACTATTTATCAGACCTGAATATATTATCAATTCCACCTTATAACTCCATCCGGTCCACCTTTATATCACTATCGCATATCAATTGTTGATCTGAGTGATCTTGATCCAACAGTTGAGATTCATTTCGGGCAGCTAAGGCGTACAGAGATTACCCGCCCAAAAACGCGGTTTTCTCAAGCCACGTGTTGGCCAGTGGATGGGATCAGGCGGAGCCCGTCCAATACCATTTACTGCCTAAGGCCAGCCCAAAATCTCTCTCATTATGGAACTCAAAATATATATATGTGTGTGTGTGTGTGTGTGTGTGTGTGTGTATAAACCCTTTCGAGTCTGTTTTATCGCTTTATTCGCATTTCCTTTGTCATTCATTTATTTAACGAAAATGTGAAATACATAAGAAAAACCCTTTTTCCGGACTTGAAATGTTATCAAATTTCATCCGTAATCCTATCAGGTTCGGCTATTGCAGTCGCATTTTTTATCGGTCATGCTCCTTTGCATAGCTCCGATGCGATATTGTGATATCACAGTCGCATATTGTTGATCCTTTGAGCCACAGTTAAGTCCTCATATATTATATATTATATATATTTATTATATATATATATTATATATATTTATATTATATATATATATATATTATATATATATATATAGAGAGAGAGAGAGAGAGAGAGAGAGAGATATTAGCGATGCGATAGCGCGGTTGAATCTGGACCATTGATCTGTGCGCATAGATCAATGGCTCTTGTTTAATCGTCCTTCCCATAAAGCCGCCTCTGATAGACTCTGCCTACCATCGCCGATTGCAATATGCCAATCAAATCTGGACTATTGATCAGTTAGATCCGACAGCTCCTGTGCATTGTTCCTTTGACCTCCGATAGGCTCTTTTTTCTCGTTTTCTCTATGTTTTTCTCTCCCAGTAGTGTAATCCTCCTTTTTTAAAGGTTTATCCTTATGCGATAGTTTTTTATTTTTGAAGACTTAGAGGGTATTTTAGATTCATTTTGGATCACGCCTTCCCACTGAAAAATCTTTTGGACCACCAAAAGTTGGTTTTTAAGCATCGATCAAGTGAGGATACAGCTTCCTCACTTGTCCAATCTCTATCCATTGTGCACTGCTTGGTTTTGAACCCTTGAGCCCGATTCTTAGGTACTCAACATCCCCTCTACGCAAGGTTCTCGCCTTCCTGTCCATAACTGTGTCTTCCTGCAACTCATTGAGATATTCAGGCAACAGATGTTATGAAACCAGCCTCTTCGGGATCTTCAACCAATGAAGGTTCATATAGCCTCAAGTTCTTTGCATTAATGACTGAATAGATATGCATATAAGCTGAAAATCAAGGCAAAAAATGTTTTCACCAATTTTCTGGAGTATCTTGAAAGGCCCATACCTTATTAGTTTCAGCTTCTTACCTTCACCTTGCATTCTTTCTTTGCTAATGTACAGCCAGACTTGATCACCAACTTGGAAGCTATGCTCAATTCGATGCTTGTCATGCCTTGCCTTGTACTTGACCTGGCTTCCTTCCAGTTGTTCCTACACTGCCTAGTGAATTTATTGGATCTGTTCAATGAAATTGTTTGCTTTGTCCATGTCACCATGTCCATCAACTGTTATGTTTTTACTAAAGACAAAATCCAAGGGATTCCTTGGTGTAAAACCAAAACAAGTCTCAAAAGGAGATCTCTATATAGAAGAGT
The DNA here is from genome assembly GCA_000404065.3 of Pinus taeda. NCBI lineage: Eukaryota > Viridiplantae > Streptophyta > Pinopsida > Pinales > Pinaceae > Pinus > Pinus taeda. The sequence goes on from APFE031660080.1 coordinate 54,034, forward strand.
GCTTGGCACGGTTGTAAACATGTTGCACATAACACAAATGTTCATCCCAAAGCTTAGGATGTTTGCTGCAATAACCTCTGAGCAACTGGATCACTTTCCTGTTGACCACCTCTGTTTGACCATTTGTTTGTGGATGAAATGTTGTGCTCTTCTTCAATTTTGTGTCCATCAACTCCCATAGACTTGACCAAAACTTCCCAACAAATCGGAATCTCAATTAGAAACAATAGAAGTGGGTAACCCAAAATGAACCCATACATGCTAAAAGAACAACTTCGCTATTTGTTCAGTTGTAATCTGCTTGTTACAAGGTATTAAAATACACATTTTGCTGAACTTGTCCATAATAACATATAAATAATCATGACCTTTTCTAGATTTTGGTAGTCCCCTAACAAAGTCCATGGAAACACTTTCCCAAGGACGAAAAGGAACTGAAGTGGAGTGTGCAAGCATAATTTTCTATTACTAGGCTTTCTTATAGCACACATGGTACGCCCTTTAATATATCTAGAAATTGGTTCATGCATTCATGGCCAATAATAGAACCTTTGCAACTATGCAATTGTTTTACTTACACCAAGATGACCTAATATTAGAGAAGTGTGTGCTTCTTGGATTATGTTAACTCTTTCAATTTGAGGAATGCATAACTTTCCCAGATGACATAAGAGTTGGTCCTTAACATGATAATCCAATTCTTCTACTTGTTTTCCATGACTTAAAGTTGCATATACATCTCTAAAATCTACATCTTGAGCATATTGTTCAATGTAGCTTTCATGCAATACTAAGTTATTCTTAAGTATAGTAGATGCATTTATGATTGGTCTTGATAGCATATCTGCAACCTTATTATGTATGCCCTTCTTATATCTGATGACGAGATGAAATTTATGTAGAAAACCCATCCACCTAGAGTGTCTTGATTACTGCAATTTAGTTTGTGAGTGCAAATATTGAAGTGGTTGATTATTTGTATGTATAATTGTTTCTTTGTCCATTAGTTAATGTTTCCACTTTTTCACACTCTGTACTAATGCATACAATTCTTTATCATATGTGGGATAATTAACTACTACAGAAGTAAATGCCTCAGAATGATAACATATGGGTTTACCATGTTGCATCAACACTACTCCCATGGCATAGTCACTGGCATCTGTTTCAATATCAAATGGTCTTCGAAGATCTGGTAATGCTAGTACTAGTGTTGTACTAATTTTTTTTGTCAAGGTGTCAAAGGCTTTTTGTTGTTTGCCTCCCCATTGAAACACCTTGTTCAATTTTGTGAAAGCATGTAAGGGAGCTTCAATCAAGGAAAAGTTAGCAATAAGATTTCTCCAATATTGTGTTGCTCCTAGGAAACTCCTAACTTCTGTAGCAGATTTGCGTTTAGGCCAATTCACAATAACTTCAACCTTAAAGGGATCTATATTCAATTCACCACCCCCTAAAATATGATCTAAATAATTTAAAGATGTTTTTCCAAATTCACATTTTGATAGTTTCACATAGAGATTTTCTCTTTTCAAAACATCTAGAGTCTGCTTTACATGCTTCAAATGTTCTTCCCATGTTTTATTGAAAACAAGGATGTCATCTAAATATACAATTACAAAATCATCAATAAAAGGTCGGAGTACATCATTCATAACTCTCATGAAAGTGGTAGGAGCATTAGTTAAGCCAAAAGGCATAACCACCCATTCATACAACCCTTGCTTTGTTTTGAAAGCAGTCTTCCATGCATCTTGTTCTACAACTCTGACCTAATGATAGCCACTATGCAATTCCAACTTGGAAAAGTAAACAACTACTTTCATCTGATCTAATAGATCATCAATGCGAGGAAGAGGATAACGATTCTTGATCATTATTTTATTCAGTTCTCTGTAATCAATGCACATCCTCCACGAACCATATTTATTTCTCACCAACACGATTGGAGATCCGCATGATGATGTGCTTGGTCTTATGAACCCTTTGTCAAGCAGCTCTTGTACCTGCTTCTTGATCTCTACATTCTCTAAAGCAAATAACCTATACATTCCTATGTTATGCAATGGAGCATCTTGCTGCAAATGAATATCATGTACTATTTCCCTTTTGGGTGGCAGACCTTTAGGTTCTTGAAATAGGATATCATATTCTGAAACAACTTTATCTAAATCAGCTTTTTGTTTAGCATCACAGCCTTCAAATACATTGGTTTTGTCAGGGTTCTTTTCCTTTACAACCATTAGTAAAAATTGCTTGCATGAATTTACAATTATTTTCATCTGCCCTGAGTTAATGAGAGTGTAGTTATTTTTGAGCTGATGAGCTCTTACAATATATTCTATTCCATTTTTTGTGATTTGATACTTATGTTCAGTTCTATAGAAAATGGTTTTTATATCATACAAGTAAGGACTTCCTAAAACAATACCACATATATCCAAGGGAACTATATCTAACTCAACCTCATCTACAAATGTTGACCCAATAGCAAACCTAAGTTTACATTGTCTAGTCCTTGTAGCTTTGCTTTATCACTACCAACTAATGGATATGGCTTCTTTCTGTATG
>APFE031660085.1:0-24544 GCA_000404065.3 Pinus taeda
CCCCTGGACCCCCCCTGCAGCGAATATTTTACGGGCGGCGTTGCCGCCCCCATTTTGAACTGGGGTCCAATGTGGCGGTACTTTTGAATATAGAAGATAATGAGGCTCCACACCCAACATCCTCCTATTGTAATGAAATGGGTGGATTGCCCCCAAGTTCATTAGAATTTGTATTAACAAAAAGAATTTCAACGGTGTCATTCTCATTCTCTTTGGAAATTGTATCATTTGAAGGTGGATCTTCTAACGGAAACACTGGGTCAACTACCATCTCGACCTATTGACATTGGTCCAGTATGGACTCCGAAGGTTTACTTTCAATGACAGGCGTTTAGACTGATGATTGAGTTATGTCAGTCGGATTTTCAACTAGCGATGGACTTGGTAAGAGTTTCTTGTATCCAGGCAGAAGTCGCTACGGTGAAGAAGGATGGTAATCCAAGATACTTTTGGCTTCATCAATAAAAGGACAACGGTGAAGAGCATGATTGCCTTCACACAACCTACATGGAAATCTGACCTTTCCTTTTTGTCCATTTATTTCATTTTCACTAGTCGATGGTGTGCTATCAACCTGATCACCAGAGGTTGATGACACAAGATAATGTGAATGGGGAGACCATTCTCTCAAGATCCATGGAATGCAAGGACAATCTCGATGAAAATGGTTTCCTTTGCAAATTATGCATGGAGATCTGGGTTTGGAAAGTTTGGTGTGAAGATTTTTGCTGGATGATGCATGGCTGCCCCCTCGCTTGATTGACTTATTCTTCTTCTTCTTCTTCCCTTTCTTCTTCTTCTCAACTACTTGGTTTTTAGTATCACTAGTTTCACTAAGTGAAAAGGAAGAAGGAGAGGGAGAAAAAAATGAAGTAGAAGGTGAAGGGACAACTTTAGTATCATTTGGTTGATGATTCAATTGCTGAGGAATTACGGTGTTTTGAATGACAGAGGTTGAGAATAGCCATATTGGCATGCCAATTGTGATTCTTGGAAGGGACAATGTAGCCATATACAGAGCACCAATATCTCCCCAAGAAGATAAAGGACTAGGATTCCCCCCAAGAGGGATCCCTTGATTGGTGGACTCCATTATCTCAACCTCAGATCAATGAAGGAACAGGGATGCTATTCCGTATTAAATACATTTTATGACACTTTGACACAACCTTGCTTTTTCAATTTTTAAGAATCGAGAAAAAGATAAAGATGACTCTAGTCGCCTTCGATTTTTAATGAGCTTGAAGTGACAAGTGCTCATATGGACCTTTACTTTTAAGGAGTCGAAAAGGAACAAAAGTGACTACTCTGGAAATCTAGACAGAGTGATTACCAAACCAATCGCAAAACTACAATACACACCTTGGTGGTAAACTAAAGAGAAATTACCAAGGACTTTACGTATGACAGTCAATCTTCCCAAATAATGTGTTCAGGGCATTGCGATCGATAAGGCGGCATACACGACTTCCTAAGGATAAAGGATATTAGCTTATTGTGGTCTTCCAATATATACTTGATGGTACGGGGAGCACAAGTCTGTATTGGCACTTGTCATATAAAAGAGGAGGAATCACCCAACCTTCGATGAAAACGATAGTTACCAAGTTTTAGGAAGCTGGGACACTTCTCTAGCCTAGACTTCTAGATGTGTTGCGTTAGGTTCCAAAGCATTTTTATGTTCATTGATATTTATTTTATAGTTGATATTTTTTAGAAGTTTGTCTTTCAAGGTTAACTACGTGATGTAGAAGTAAAATTCCTAAATATGCAATCTAAAATGATAAACAATCATTTGTTTTCTTTTAACAATGAAAATCCTAGCTACTAAGGAAAGAAAATTAAGATTATTTCAACAGAGATCAAAGAGAACACACTAAATGCACTTTTCCTAAATCATTTTCCATATACAGTCTAAATGAAAATGCACATGCATGTATTTGTTTTTCCATTTCCTTAATGTAATAATGCCAAAAAGGAAAACTAAGTAGAGATCTGAACTATTTTCTTCAAAGTGACATTTCAACAATTTCTTTTCGAAATGAAAGGAAGACTAAAACGACACTTTCGATTTCGAATGGAAAAATGTTTTCGACACTTCAAATATTTACAATTCAAATCAAATACAATGACAAAAGTACAATCAACTATCTAGAGGAGGAATACTTTATGGCACTCTTCTTCTTGACCCAAAATGACAGTTACAACACTTTTGAATAAAAAAATGACAGTTGGATTAAGATACTCTTGACAAAGAAGGTTTGTAAATGATGAAAAATACATAAAAAAACATTTACAAATCCTAATCAATGGAGGTTGAATAATGTAAAGGAAGAAGCCTTTAGCAATGAGATATTGATCATAAGCAGAAAAACTACTGAATAGAGTTGAAAACAAGGAGAAAAAGACCAAATTCCAAAGAGAGAAATAGTATCACTCAATCATTGCACCTTTCCTTCAGGGAAACAAGGATGCATCTCACCTGCAACACATGGGAGGTGTGATGCATACAAGCTGCCAGTTAGAGATAGTGTGATGGGATAGGGATCGAAACTGAGTTGGGTTTTTGCTCAAAATTTGTAGCTAAGTTCAGTTATTTCACCTAAGCTATGATAGACAATAAAAAAAAGTACAGGGATATGATCTTAGGAGGTAATTGAGCTAGTAAAAGGGCACTTAGGATGTTTGCAAGTCAGATGTTCAGTTCATAAACAAACCTGGAGATTGACTGAAGCAGCATTCATCTACTTTTCACTTCCATAGCAAGAGACGTTCGAAGGCTAGCTAGTTAACTTCAAGCTCTGTCTGTAGTTTATAAAGAAAATAACAATAACAAACAAACTAAATAATCGCTCCCCAGCGGAGTCGCCATTTTGTTTCCGGGAAAACTAGTGTATTTTCAATCTACTACTCCCACTAAGGTGGGTAGCTATCTTAGAAACAAACAATCAAAGAAAATTGTAATTTCCTTTATGTAAGATAGATAAGAGAGAAGTAAAAGGGTACCAACCTGAATCTTCCGCTTGGCTCCATGCTTGTTTCTTCTCTCCCTTGATAGAGCTTGCCACTTTTGTCCTACTTGTCCTACTTTAGAGAATACCTGTATAGGCAAAGCAAAAAAACACCATCAAAGCATCTCGATCTATAATACCATAAACAATGCAGAATTAGAAATACATTGACCATACAATTACATTCACAAATAACAAGATTCACAAATACACGATTATATGGAGGAAAACCCAAATAACTTTATTAATAGTAGAAGAGAGGATTATAACCCAGTTGTCTGATCTAGCATCATCTTCCCAGCATCAAAGCCCTCTTCACCTCATGAAAAGCAAGATCACACAACAATACAATGTCTCTTTTCAAAGAGAAACCGACAACACTTCCTTACAAAATACAAAATTCTAGCCTCCAGATCTCTCAGATGAGGGATCCATATATAGATGTCTTGCAAGGGTGTGAGTCAGCTTTGGGTTTTTTATTAGTGTCATTCCACTAATAGTTCTTGGTTCTACTTGGAGATTTCTTTGATCTCTTACTCATCCCTGGGTGAATTCAGAGAGGCAAGTGTCATATGAGAAGTTTCTAGAAGATTCCATGAGCATCCACTTAGCAAAATGTCTCTTCCATTTGTCTATTCTCGTTCATCGTACCCCACAAAAGGCTCTTTCAGTATGCATCACACCTGGCTAGTGTAGCAGCCAGTATGCATCACACCTTGACCATGGAGCAGTCAGTATGGTCCAGTTTTGGCCGGTTCTGAGTGGTTTTTTCAAGTGGAACTTATGGGAAATGATGTAATCAGTTGACCATGATCCTTTAGGGTATGAAACAACACTTCTAGGGGTTAAAGATCCCTTGGTTTATTTACATATATGATTGGGGTTGCAGTGCCCAAATATGTCTATAACAGATGCCTAAGAGAGTTTCAAGTTCTCTATAGTTAGTACTATATAAATACACATTTAAAGGGGAACACTAAGTCAATGAGCATTTTCCCTACCTTCCCTCATATTTAAAATGTTCCATAACTTAGGGACTTGATTTCTTTCATGTTCCATGTAATTTCTTTATTCTAGATTAGCCAAACTATGTATTTATACTTTGAAGATGCTTTCAACTCTATGATGACCATGCCTAAAGTTGTACTTCTCTTGAATTTCTCAATCTTCTCTTGAAACTATAAGTGTTCCTTCATATTCATATCCATGCGCTTGTCTTCCTTTATTACATCAATTAAGGTACATGTAATTAACTAAGGTTATCTATATATAATATCCACTTGTGATGGTGGATAATATAATAGGAAGAAAAAGGTGTGACCAAAGACTTACTAGTGGAAGTGTAGATAACCTTGTTACAATAATGATGTACGAAAACCAAATATTCATGCGAAAAACTTAGAGGTTTATGATTATAGCCTCAATTAAGGAAATTACTATTCACTATCTTTAACTGCACATAAGTATGAGGGTGAGAAATAATGGATGTATTTATTTTAGTATCTAATTATACCATAGTGAAGTCCAACATTTATGAGAAATATATTGTCTCCATGATAAATGATGCTCCTTGGAATCTAAATGTGGACACAAAATCTTTCAACGAAAAATATTATAAATTATTATCCTTTAATCACCTTCTTAGAAGCCATAAAAAACCACATTTTATTCAACTTGTTGGCTACACACACATGTAATCATTCCTTCTTATATTTCTAGGAAAACCCACACAAATGTTCATGGATATTATTTCCAATGGCCTCCTATGGGCAAGAAGATGATGATATTATCCTTTATTCCTATTTTTGGGCTTCTTGATACAACATATTGTACGACCTCTAATAAATCTAGCTCCTTCTTATTTCATCTTGGGAAAATAAATGTACCTCTACAATTTAGCCACAATCTTCCCAACAACTTTGGGGACATGCTCCTCCTTTATCTATTGTACATTTTCTCACTTTAGTACACACAACTTCCCCTTCTTAGATATGGCTATAAACTTTGTTGTTATTTAATAAAATAGTTAAATATAACATAACAAATTATAGTACACAACATATATACAAAATAAGAGCATGAGTTACACAATAACTCCTTGAATAATTGGAGAACATCCTCAAGATACCCCAATACATTCAAACATTTCACATGTATCCCATTTATTAAGTTGGCCACTATAGCATATACATTTACCCATTATATATCATTTAACCCCATATATTTTCTCCTTAAGGGTTATCTCATAGCATCCTCCAAATATCGGTTTCCTCAAAAATTCACAATTAAGGGTGTTACTTGTTATGAAACCAAGTAATGAGATTTTCCTATATTCTTACTTTCTTATTCCCACTAATGAATATGAGTCCATCCAAACTAATTTCCTTCTGGCATTAATATTTGGTAGCTAGTTATTTCATAATTTTATTTCTATTGATTCTGTGTATTCTTGTCGTGACTTCTCTAATTTGTTTAATTGTTGGTCTATGTTAATATCCTATAGAATAATGGTTTCTTGATCCCCTATTCCATAAATATTATTTATTATTACATCTTCTTCCTCAGTAATTTTCATGCCAATATTCCTCTCTTTATTGAAAAGGTTCGTGTTTGTGTGGATCATTTTCCAGACTCATCACATTAGGTTTCTTGCTTTGATCGATGTTTCGAACCAGCAATGGTGGTTCATCTTCAGGATGTGAAAGATTAGTGGAAAACTAGTCTTATTATTCAGTTTAATAAATAGATGTATGAGATACATTGCCGACAAATATTAGGATTTATTAAATCATTATTGAATTATTATTTTATTAGGGTTATAGTTGTTTTAATTTATATCCTATTATTTTAATTATGTTTTATTATTAATTGTTTTACTTTGTATTTTGTTATTTTAATTATATTTATCTTAATTATGTGTTGCAATTATTTATTAAGATTATTACATATTATCATAGTTATGAAATTTATATGATTAATATATTTTAATATGTTAAATTGAAGTTTGTTTAAAGATTTTTATTGTTAATTTTAAGTTATTGTTAATTTTAAATTCTTGTTAAATTTATTAAGGCGATAATTTATTTTTAATTATAATGGATTAAACCATCTTTATTTGTTCTAGGTTAATTAGAGGAGAATTATGGTTAGGGAATGGTAAATTTGGATGATAGCATTGGAGTCCATTTTTCACTTATGGTCCATCTACCGTCTCTATTGAGGTTATTAGGGTGCTTGCTAATTTCTATGGCTTCTCTGAATTTTCTTATGAAGTAGTGATCACTTCTAGCTAAGATGGAGGTATCTTTTTATACGAATTTGGTGCTTAGTTTTGTTAGCATGTTCTGCTAAAGCTGATGATTTGGATCGATTATGTTTAATGTCAACTAAGTGTTCCTAGATTCTTGTGTTAAAGGATCTCCCAGTCTCACCTACATAAGGATTGCCGCATGAGCAGGGAATTAAGTAGACACCCTTATGACATTTTGGGTCAATTTTGTCTTTAATTGGATTAAGGCAACTATGGATGTGTTTAAAGGTTTGAAGGTGGTTAGAATCCTATTATTTTTTAGGATGTGGGAGATTTTATTAGTAGTCCCTAGTATGTAAGGGAGGTTAACTTTACCTATTATATTATTAAAATTTGTGTTCTTATTTGGTCGAGTGTTTGCTTTATTTACGGCTTTGATAGCTTGACATTTGTTGTATCCGTTTTTTAGGAAAACTTTAATAAAGCATCCTTTTTCTTTTTCTAGGTGTTACTTGTCAAAGATTCTGAGGGCTCTCGTTGCTAATATGTTGAGGACTCCTAGTTTGTGGGTTCGGTGATGATGTGAGGAGGCATGTAAATATTGTTCGGTGTGAGTCCTTTTTCTATATACCTAGTGATATATAGAGACATCATCATTCCTAGTGATGAGGATATCAAGAAAGGGGAGGCTCTTGTTGACCTCAACTTCCATAGTGAATTTTATGGAAGGGGATAAAATATTTAGGTGTTGTTTGAGAGTTTCTAGGATTTCTCTTCCATGAGGCCATATTATAAATGTTTCATCCACATATCTTTTCCACAATTTGGGTTTCAGGGGTGAGGTCATGAGGGCTTTGTTTTCAAAGTCTTCCATTAATAAATTGGTAATAATAGGAGAGGTCATTAAGGATATCAAGATGGTTTTACATGTGATGGATTTCATTCATCTTCTACATACATGTCATCCATCTTATTTTCAAGGAAATATAAATACTCTATCTTTTGTGCTTTATATTGAATACTCCTGACTTTTTATATAATTCCATCATATTTAATTTAGCATTTTCAAGATGGATTGGAACTTCAATTTTTTCTATTCATGTTCTTAAATATTTTCTTCCTTCTCTTTCTAAAATTAGATGGTAATACTTTCTGTTAGAACCTAAATCCACCTTAGGTTGAAGGAAGGAAAATTTTAGGGTAACCACAAACCACACTCAGTCTGGTAGCTAGCCCTACTAGAACAGGAGAGGGCTCTCTCTGAGTCAGACTCAATGAATAAGTGAATGAAAAGGCCTAAGGTGACTTACAACGAACTATTTGTCTTAGGCTAGTAAGTGAATATGAATACAAGGAGTGATCTTTATGAATGACTATGTTTCTGGGATGTTATGGGACCACTGGACGTCAATGAACAGAGAACTTAATACAAAGGCACATATTATTTCATGAGGAAAGGTAGGCGGAAAGCCTAGCAATTTAGTTTTAAGATAGTGCGGAATGGAGAGAATTATTTAAGAGTGTCAAAAGGGCATGGATAACATGAATCCTTTTCAACAGAAGAATGAACACTGAACATGAAAGTTTCCCACAGGCAGAGCAACAAAGTTGAATTCTACCTTAGCTAACTTAGAAAATTTCAATGGAAATGAATATGAAATGAGCTATGAAACATAACAAGATACATATGAAACATAAGAAACACATTTGCTACAATCACAATCACATGAATGTCATGAAACAGGCACTGCCTTTCATTAATCCTCTGTAAAAAATATACAATGCAGAAACAGAGTTTCTTTCCCACAGTCTCCCAAAAGTTACAAGCCAACCAACCCTTTGCAAATGGTTTGCATACAATACATAGAATGTGCCATGAAGAGATAGAATGCCCAAGGGTTGGGGAGTTATTTGAATCATTACAAAATGAAGCTGGAGAGCCAAACAACAGCTGCAGGTGCAGCGCCACAAACATGACAAATGGCTTGGGTGGCCCTTTCCCTTCCTTTTCCACTTGGATAACTGACCATCTGGAGTGAAAATACTTATAAAACTGCCTTAGGTGCCAAAAAACTGAAATTGCATATGAGTGGGCCTACTTACAAAAAGTTAGGAAGTGAAATTTCGCGAAATAGAGGCATTCTGGCCCTTTTTCCTATACACACGCACCCTTTTCCTGTATGCGTCACGCCACTTTGAGGCCAATTTTGAGGCACTTTCTTGATACAAAAATGTACCCAAGTGTGCTTGTTGGAAAGCCTGTCCTGTCTACTTTCTAACCCAAGTGGAATTTTGAATTTGGAGTTTATTTTCCCCTCCAAATCTTCATTCTCCCAAGCCTGCTTCCTGTGTGTCAAAATAGGGGCAGTGAGGCCATTGTTGAGTGTTTTTTGCCCTTTTGGTGGCCGAGATCTTCTCCAAATTTCTTGCTCCATGTGCGAGTAGTCATGATCTTGCATGCTAAATCCAAAATTGCAAACCATTTCTCATTTGGAGCTCCAAACATTACATGTCGCACCGGTGGCGCGACGCGTATAGAGAAAAAACCTGTGTTTGTGCCAAAAGTTTGTCATGTGACCAAAATTTCCCCAAATTCCTTGAAACTTGGGCAGAAAGTCCTCTATGAAGTACTATGCTACGCCAAGGAAGCTTCAGCCAAGATTCGAAGCCGATTTTTCTCTTTTGCCTCTTTTGCTTCTTTTGTTGCTTTTCTCAATTTAGCCTCCAAGCTCCTTATTCGGGCCTTTGCGCTCATGTTCCGTGCCCTGTAATGACAGGCCATCCTCCTCAATATGGTTTTGTGCCTGTTTGAATTCTCCAACATTTTCTCCAAGTGTAGATTGACCCTATCCAACCAAGACTCACGGTCGTTGTTGATCTCTTGCTCCAAGGTAGTGAGCTCAATCCCCCTCTGCTAGATAGCTTGTCAATTTTCACGAATGCTTTGCATTTCCATGATCGTCTGCTAATCCTCAATCTGTTTGTTTCTCTACTGTAGATACTTGATGACCCATCTAGACCTCTTGAAATTAAGTATCAAGTCTTTGATCTTCATGTCCTGCTCTTGAATGGTCATCCTAAGTTTGGCATTTTCTGCCTCTGTCTCTTCATCCTAAATGAGGATGACATCAGTCTCCTATTCACCTGATGGTCCCTCATCATGTACGGGCTGCTTGCCCTTGTCCAATACCTCTGTAGTCGATGCCGGAAGCGAGGGCCCTTCCACTCTAGGTGGAGATAACACTCGCTTTGTTGCTGCAAACAAGTTCCTACTGCCTTTCTGATATGTCACCAAAAATGGCATGATCGTGGTCAGATGGTGCTCATGCTGATAAGAAGAACCACCCAACTCCTTCTCGGGCTCTGATAGTACCTGTGGTGTGTTGAAGAAGTCACAGGAGATGAAGTACTCCCATGTAATGCCCTGCAATCCCAACTGATGGTCTACCAAAATCCGGATAAGAGCGAAGTGATACACACTATTAAGCTGCTACTGAGGGGTCTTATGCAGCATGAAGGTGTTCATCCTCTCTATATTCCTGCATATGAAAAATGGGAGGTTCATTGTCCTCACCCTGATAAAGTGCATGAGCAAGCAGATGTGATAGGCATACAGTCGGGAGAACCTCACCTCACAGCTGAAGTATTTCATGATCAATCTCATGAGCGGAGCATACTCATTCTTCAAGTATCTGAAGGGAAATAGTCTTGTGAGCTCATTCAAGAATCTGGTTTTGATGTAAGGCTCATAGCATTGCCTTTCCACCTTCTTCTTCTTATGCCACTACTCCCCAACATTTGGTATACCTGTTGCCACTGATATAGCTTCGGGTGTCAATGTGAAAGTGACCCCGGTCAAGGTAGACTGGCCTCCATGTAGATGAATCAAAAATAAATGGACCAACTCATGATGAACTCTGACATTTGTCACCCTTTGACAAAATTCAAAACATGATAGGTGCTGGAAGCATGACATGGCAAGAGGGCACGCTTGTAACTCGGTGAGGGTAGTGGGTTCATCCCTGACATGTTTGCCACTCTTGTGGTGTCTCCTGGGAGCCTGCTCTTATGAGGATGAGTCACTCTGTGTCTCCCTCTCATACTTGGACAAATGCTATGATGACATGACTGAAATGTGGACTGTGATTAGGCTGCCCCTTTGATGATGATGGGAGGCTGGGTACCTTTGAAATATCTGTTACCAAGGGGAACAACGAAATAAGGATTGTTAGGAAGGGAGTGATGAAATGGGGATAGGGTTTATAGGGGAAATTTGTTAGGGATATGGGAGGAGTTTGGGGTATTGTGATGGGGTAGGGTTTAGGGTTTCTATTGAGCAATAGGAGGAGGGGGAAATGGGAATATGAGTTTGGCAGCGTTAGGGTAGTGGTAATAGGAGAAATGAGATGGGGGAATAAGGAACAGGGGTAGGGTAGGAAAAATCATGCGTTGGCAACAATGACACTGTTACACAACCCTAGAAAAATGATTTTTCTTTGGTGTATTCTTGTGTTTACTTTATGGAATGTTTTTGCATTCAATCACCCGCAATAACCCACCATCTCTTTATCAAATTTGATGCACAAGTGAGTTTGAGAGCCTACCTTGCAATTAGAGGGGATTCACAAAAAAATTGAGGGAGTTTTGGCATGTTCTGGGTGCTTTATATCTGTGCGTCGTGCCCCTGTCTGTGTGCACCGCGCCCTCTGTGTGCACCGTGCTCATTATGGGCTTGGCCAGTGGGCGGGTGCTGTGTGCGCCGCGCCTTGTGTGTGTGCCGCACCCCTGCCTATGTGCACTGCGCCCTTGTCTTCACCTTCAAACCACTTCCAGCTCCTCGTTTACTACTCTGACTATATGCACCGCACGCAAAGCCCAGTGTGCCATGCCCTGGGTATGCACCACGCACTCAATAGAATTGCACTGTGGGTAGGCTGCGTGTGCGCCGTGCCCTCTGTGTGCGCCTCACTCCTGGTAATATGCACCGGGCCTTCCAAGGTCGCCTCCAACTCACTCAATCACTCACCAATGCACACTCACACCTTTCCAACACTTCTCCAAGACTTGTAATGGAACAATGCATTTGTTTTTGACAAAAATTGGTATATATAGCCTTGGAAGAGATGGGTTTAATTTTTTCCTCTTCAAAAGCCCATTTTTCTAATGTTTGAGTTTTGCACTTTTTCATTGACTTTAAAACACACTGATTTTCACATTCCCTTTGAAATTTTAGCTCGAATAATGCAATTTTCGACACTCTTTGCGGGGATTGCACGACAGGACATTTGGCCACGGAAACCATGACTGCATCTGAAAAAATCACTTGACGACTTTTTTGAAAATTTTGTCATAAATGACACTGTTTGACTTTTCTTCAAAACAAAGTTTTGAAGAAGAGTCGGAGTCTATCCACACGATGATGAAGCTTTCTGAAACATAACTGTATAAGGGCCTCACTCTGGCCTGCATGGCTTTACTGGACATGTTCAAGTACCAAATTGATGAATTCCTAGACCTAGACCTCGAAATGACCCTTGTCCTTTAAAGGACCAGACCTTGATTGTCATGGATTCTGATGATGATTGACAAAAGACGTGACGTAGCAGGAGCCAGACATGAGGGCGAATGACTATAATGACCTTCTCTGTCAGATTATGGCATGCCGCTAGCAGAATGCAACTGGGAGAATGGATTGGGACAACTAATCATGAAATGCATAAAGAGTTTTGATCTCTGACGGAGGATTGATCAGACCGATTCTAACATTGGCTCCGATGGGGGATGGTAGCTCCTTGGAGGTGCCAAGAACATCAGATCTCTGGAGGAGCTAGACAGTGCCTTCATCCATTGGGCTATGGAGTCATCATTTTGATAAATAATACAGGACTCTGACTCATTTATTAAACTGAAACGACCAAAAGAAAACTGACTCAAACTTGACACTGAAATGACTTAAAGACTAGTTTGAAAAACTATAACGAAACTGAAATAAAATGGTACTTACAATGAAAGTGGAAGTAGCGTCAATAACTTAGAAGTGGTACCGCTTGAGAATCCGACCATTGATCAAGCCTCCTGGACAATCTTCTCCGTTTATTTCCTTAAGAAGAAAGGCATTCTGCCCCCGATATGCTGCAATCTTGAAAGGACCTTTCCAGAGGTTCTCGAACTTACCGTGCTTGACTTTCTCCTCATTCCTTGCATCCCACTTTAGCACTACATCATCCACCTGAAATTTATCCACCTCTTCCTTTCTATCATAAATTTTCTTGATTTTCTCCTACAACTTGGATGTGTTCTTGAAAACTTCTTCTCTGGTCTGCTGCAAGTGGACCATTTGATTTGGCCTCCTCTGCATGGTATCTTCTTCATTGCCGGCCTCCTGAAGAAGTTTGACAACCGGGGTAGTGAGAGAGGAAGGAAATATTGTATCAACTCCATAAACCAGCTCAAATGGTGACGTACCTATGGATTTCTTCTGGCTGACCCGATCTTCCCAAAGTGTATTTACCAACCTTTTATGCCAGCTCTTCTTGTCCATTTCCAGCAACATCTTGATTATGTTGACCAATGATTTGTTTGAAGATTCCACCAATCCATTGCCTTGCGGATGATAGGCAATTGAGTGACCCAAAGTAATGTGATATTTATGACAAAATTCTACCATCTGCTTTGATTTGAAAGCTGCTGCGTTATCGGTGATTAGCTTGTTCAGACAGCCAAAGCGAGACAAGATGTTATTTTCAAAGAATGAAATGATTACTGCATCTATAGCTTGTCTAGTGGGAATCGCCTCAATCCATTTTCTGAAGTAATCTGTGGCTGTGAGGATCCATTTATGCTGTCCGGAAGAAGAGGGATGAATTTCGCCAATGAAATCCAACCCCTATTGCTGAAAAGGGGTGCTCACCTCTATGGGCTTGAGTGGTAGAGGCTGTAACTTTCTCTTTCCTTCGAAAATTTGACACTTATGACAACGCTTAACCATCTTATTTACATCAGCAAACAATGTTGTCCAATAGTACCCCACTCTCAAAATTTTGTTCGTTGTTGACTTCCAAAATAGATGACCTCCATAGTGTCCTTGGTGGCAGTCCTCCATGACTTGCTTTTCTTCCTTTTCCACCAAACAATTTAACAAAACGTCGTCGGGATCTTTCCAATACAGTGCTGAATTAAGAATGCAGAACTTGGCAACCTTCAACTTGAGTGTTCTCACTTTGTTTCTAGTCATGCCGGGAGGAGGTGAAAATTTTTTAAGCACATATATGATATCAGAATACCATGGAGAAAAAGAAAACATTTCAAATACCTGAATTGGCGGTTCTTCATCATTCTCATCGGACAAAGCAGCGATCAGATTTATGTCCAAAGCATGCAAGTTTGATTCAGCCATTAGCTTCGCCAATCCCTGTCCTTTCACTAGTTTTGTGGGCTTTATTTCTACGTCATATTCCAGCAAGGCTGCAATCCACTTGCCTCTTCTTCCTTCCAGATCAGCTTGCACTAAAACATCTTTTACAACAGCGTTAGGAACATAGGCTAGAACGTGAGAATGTAGGATATACACCCAGAAGTCTTTCAATGCATTCACAAGTGGAAGAGCCTGCTTCTCAATGATGTTATACTTTAAAGTTGCATCTCTTATAGCTCTACTGAAAAATGCAATGGATCTTTCATGATCACCTCTCTTCTGCAATAATACCACTGCCATAGTATGCTCTGAAACAAATGAAAACAATATGAAATCCTGAGTATAGTCCGGGCTGACTAGAACTAGTGCCGAGGAAATAGCCAATTTGACCAAATTAAAAGATTTTACTGCCTCTTCCGTCCATTTTACTTGGTTGTCTTTCTTAAGCATGTTTGTCATTTCTCTTATATGCTCCACGAGATTGGGTACAAAGTGGCGGGGGAAGCTCATCTTGCCATTGAATGGTTGTATCTCCTTTTTATTCTGAGGCAGATCTATTTGTTGAATTGCTCGCACACGTGCTGGGTCAATACGGATGCTGTCCTTGGAGATAATGTGTCCCAGTAGTTTTCCTTATTCCATGGCGAACAAGCTCTTCTTTGGATTCAGCAACAAGCCATATTTTCTGCACTTTATGAAGACAGTTTTAAGATGGTACATGTGCTGTTCATCAAATTTAGAAAACACCGTCAAATCGTCCAAATACACCACCAAAAAGACATCCTTCTCGTTCGCAAAAGCCAAGTCCATAGCACGTTGAAATGTGGCATCCACATTCTTCAAACTGAAAGGAATTTTCACATAATGAAAGGTCCCCCATGGAGTGGTGAATGCTGCCTTGTCTTGGTCATCCTCATGGACAGAAACCTGGTTATATCCAGAATAACCATCAAGCGGTGACATGCGAGATGCCCCCACTACCCGTTGAAGTATATGGTCCATTTTGGGCAGTGGATAGTTGTCCTTCAATAAAACTTTGTTGAGATTTCTGAAATCAATGCATAAGCGAATCTGACCTGTCTTCTTCCTTACAGGCACCAAGTTAGAGATCCAATCCGAAAATCTGATTGGCACAATGATCCCTAATTTGTACAACCTGTTGATTTCCTTTTCAATAGATGGTAGCAACTTTGGATTCAGCCTTCTCAACTTCTGTCTGAATGGTTTTTGATTGGGCTTGATGGGTATAGTGTGCTGAATTATATTGGTGTCATACGTCTTTAAGTCAGAATAGTCCCAAGCAAACACATCTGCAAATGAAGACATCAAACTGATATATTTGTCCTTGATCTTTGGTGGCAATGCTTTGGACAATTTTACCAGTTTAGGATTTGTAGCTATCATGATATTGACCAATTCCACACCCTTCTATGTTGGCTGCAATGTTGGCTTGTGGGCTACATCATCCTGATCGAAGAGTTCTTCTAGAGGTATCAATCCTTTGGGAATAACATTATTCTTCAGCTACAACATGTCCATTTCATCTATACCATTTCCTTTTCCATCATCATTTTCTTCATCAATTGAGGTCTCTCTAAACTTGCCTTTGTTTTGCAGAAAATCATCAATCTCGTCATCATCTTGGAACACTTGCCAATATCTCTGATTTTCTGGAATGGTTGGACGGTGCTTGACATGGATTTTGAATTTGTTACTAGAGTTCATTGGGATTTTTAAACTACTTTCTACCTTAGCAAAAGCATCAGCAATGTTATTTTGTATGTGAGGCACACATGTCAAGGTGTATTCTGAAAATAATTTCAAAATGCCTAGGACTGCGTTACGATAGGCCTGCATCCTAGGATGCTTTGCTTGATATTCGCCTTTGACCTGCTTGATAACCAATTTGGAGTCGCCATATACTGAAATCCTCTTAGCATTCAACTTTCTTAGAATCTTTAGGCCAGCAATCAGAGCTTCATACTCAACTTCATTATTTGAACATTCAAAAGCCAACTTCTAAGAGCATACCTGTTCGTTACTAGTGACCTTGTTTGGGGCGGAGAAAGGACTGCGTACCCAAATTCCTATTCCATCGCCATCATTTCCCACTGCTCCATCGAAATACATGGTCCATAAACCTTCTTCCTCCTCTTGAAAGTGCTGGAAATATGTTTGTTGTGCCTTGCCTGCTTGCTGTCCATTGCTTTTAGCTGATTGCCCAATGGTGTTCTGCCGTTCTTGTTCCTGTTTCTTCAAAACTTCTCTAAAATTTTCTGTTATTTCTGGAATATCATCAGCTTCTACCAACCGACTATCTATACCATTTAAACAATCTTAATACAAAACAAAAGACTCTAAATCTGTATGTATATAGTTAATAGGATGATTTATTAGTTTCTCCTTGCTTGTGATCATGTACTTCATTTTTTGTTCCTGATATAATTTCCTCATTTGTCCAAATACTGGAATCATTGCATAGGAGAAATCTAGTTGTAGTGTCCCCTTTAGTTTCGCTACCCAAGACCTGGAAAGAAGCATGCCAAACCTTGGAGGAATGTCTACCACCACAATATCCATCAAAACATTCTTCATGGGGAGCTGATTAAAACTCACAACCAAGTCTTTGATGAGACCTATACATCTTACTCTGCTGTAATCGAACAAATAAAGATCATGATATTGTCGGGTGATGTCCAGACCAAGCTTGTCCATGATTGCCTTGGGCATGATATTGTGAGAGGCTCTGGAATCGAACATGGTGTTATGTAACACAAAATCATGCAACCTTAAACTGATGTAAAAAGGTGGCACATCACTATCATGAGACTCACCATTTGATGCTGGCCCAAAAATCATTTCAGGTTGATCATCCTCGACATTCACCATGTCGGACATTGGGTCCAAATTTAACATTTTAGATACTTGTCCTTTATAACTGTTTTTCTTCAATATTTCAGTCAAAGGGATGGATATTTTTAGCTTGGAAATCTCATTCTCTAAATTGAAAGCGGGAATCCTTTCTACCTCTTTGACTGGGATTTCTTTCCTCTCCCTTTCTTTCGATGTAACTTGCTAATGTGGTGGTTGTGCTGGTGTTGATTTGCTGCTCTCCGTTTCAACCACCTCCTTTCCTTTACTTTGTGTACCAGCTGAATCATTCTTTGGCTCTTCAACATCCTTCTTTTTATGAATGGGTCTGACCGGCACATTCCTGTTTCTAAGTGAATATCGCTGCTGTTGGGCAGACAAAACATTCATGTATCCTCTTTGGTATTCATCTGATTGCTCCTCTAAGATGGTGTCACTTGCTAGAATGAAATCTCCATCTTTGTGTGCAGCTGAATTCTCTACATACTCCTCCTCTTCAGTGAGATAAGTAGGCAAATCGTCAAGAGTAAAGAGATGATTTTCTTCGCCTATTACATTCCCGTCTTCATCTAATTCCAGTCTGTGCACAAAATTTTGCTGCAAAGGTGTTTGTACTGGTTGTTGTGCTATCAGCTCTTGAGCTCACTGATCTCTCTGTCTTATTCTATACTGTGGTTGTTGTTGGCCACATAAGTTAGGATTTCTAACTTATGGCTCTGGTTTGTCAAGTTTCACTCTTTCAAGCATCTATTCTACCTTCCGAAGTAGCTGATCTACTGAGGAAGATTCTTCTTTTGCAGTGATCTTCTTTTCTTCCTTTGCTCTAGCTGTCTTGGTCAGCAGATTTGCTTCAACGCTGACTGCTATCTTTTGCATGTCTTCCATTGTGGCTGGTTCTCTTTCTCTCAATTGATAATCCATATCAGCATCAAAAACATCTGGGAACCTCAACATGGCTAGTCCCACAGGTGGCCTTAGATTATCTGGAATTTCATTATACACTGTATTGAATCTAATGCAATACTCTTGGACCAACTCACCAGCGTTTCTCTTGATTTTCTCATATTTGGACAGAATTTGAAGAGGATTCTTTTTCACTTCCCAGCGGTTTAAGAATTGTCTTTGTAGGTCTGCCAAGGTAGCTATACGTGCAGCCGGTAAACCTTTGAACCATTTCCTTACTTCACTTGCAAATGTTTGTACAAAAAGTCCCATCGCCACATTCTCCGCATCTATCTCATGAAGTTCATAGAAGTATACCATTCTGTCCACGTGTTGCTGCACAGTAATGCCATTAGGAGTGCCATCAAAGAAAGGGATTTTTCTTTGGTAATCAGCGGGCAAATTTGAGGTAAAACAAACGGTGTGAAACGGGCAGCCATCACTCTTGGTGGATTTGTCCTTAGAGGTGTTGGAGGAGTGTGCATAGTTTCTAAGGGGCTAGCGATGGGAGTTTGATGCTAAGCTATTATGTAGTTATCAATAGACTGGTTAGCCCTTTCCATATCCAAGTCTAAAAGAAACTGTGGATTGTGGATAGTAGAGTCAACCACTCTTCCGGACTTGGTTTCAAACAAGGATAATTCAAACTACTCGTCAAACTCTAGCTCTTTGATATACTCAAAAATGTCCGGGCATGAATGAGATTTGAGCACGAGCAATATAGAACTTTCTTGATGACGATTTCTTGAGATCAAATTGGTATTTTCGTAGATGAGCGGAGGGTTGAGATCTGGATTAGATCTGGTGTATCTTCGAAAAGCCAACGTGCCATTGAGAAAAATCAACGTACACAACTTACTTTACTCAGCCTGTCAAATCCTAAACTTATCATCCAGAAGATTAGAATTATTAAGAAGCAAGGGGATTTGATTTTGTCCCAAGTGGAGTGGCTATTATGTTAGCACCTAAATCTGCCTTAGGCTGAAGGAAGGCAAATTTCAGGGTAACCACAGACCACGCTCAGTCTGGTAGCTAGCCCTACCAGAACAGGAGAGGGCTCTCTCTGAGTCACACTCAGTGAATAAGTGAATGAAAAGGCCTGAGGTGACTTACAGTGAACTACTTGTCTTAGGCTAGTAAGTGAATATGAATACAAGGAGTGATTTTTATGAATGACTGTGTTTCTGTGATGTTATGGGACCACTGGACCTCAATGAACAGAGAACTTAATACAAAGACATAGATTATTTCGTGAGGCTGTAGGCGGAAAGCCTAGCAATTTAGTTTTAAGATAGTGTGGAATGGAGAGATCGATTTAAGAGGGTGAAAAGGGCATGGACAACATGAATCCTTTTCAACAGAAGAATGAACACTGAACATGAAATTTTCCTAAAGGCAGAGCAATAAAATTGAATTCTACCTTAGCTAACTTAGAAAATTTCAATGGAAATGAATATGAAATGAGCTATGAAACATAACAAGATACATATGAAACATAAGAGACACATTTTCTACACTCACAACCACATGAATCTCATGAAATAGAGCCACTGCCTTTCATTAATCCTCTGTAAAAGATATATGATGCAGAAACATAGTTTTTTTCCCACAGTCTCCCAGAAGTTACAAGCCAACCAACCCTTTACAAATGGTTTGTATACAATATATAGAATGTGCCATGAAGAGATAGAACACCCAAGGGTTGGGGAGTTACTTGAATCATTACAAAATGAAGGTGGAGAGCCAAACAACAGCTACAGGTGCAGCGCCACAAACATGACAAATGGCTTAGGTGGCCCTTTTCCTTCCTTTACCACTTGGATAACTTACCATCTGGAGTGAAAATACTTATAAAACCACCTTCGGTGCCGAAATAATGAAGTGCATATGAGTGGGCCCACTTACAAAAAGTCGGGAAGCGAAATTTCGCGAAATAGAGGCATTCTGGCCCTTTTTCCTATACGCACCACGCCCTTTTCCTGTATGCGTTGCGCCACTTTGAGGATAGTTTTGAGGCACTTTACAGAGTAAAAAATGTTAGATGATACAAAAATACAATTTTATCATAGGTTATAAAATTAGAATAAAATTAGAATAAAATAATTATTAATTTAAGATATTAAATTAATAATTATTATTCTAGAATATTTAATTATTTAATGGAGACTTTAGAATATAGCATATTGTTGTAACAAGATTATGACTCCCAAATGTGTTTGTATCTTAGGCTCTATTTTAGGGGAGATTAGTTAGCTAGTTGGTTTGAATAACATTTAATGTAAATGGACACTTGTTATTTAATAAGTGATCCATAATTAGAGGTAGTTAGGACATGGAGCTTATAAATAGCTCATTGCAAGAGTGTTTGTTGAGTTCGGGTGTAAGCTCTTGCAAATCAATTATGTAATTATTTTTCTGATCAATAAAATTATGTGTCTCAGGACACTTCTGCCATTATTGTGGTATCAGAGCCATATGAGCTTGAGACCTGGCCCCTACCAAACTGAGAGGAAAGAAGAATATATGTATTTGTTTTGAGTTATGCATGGCGGATTGTGTGGAGATGAGGACCTGGTTCCGATGAATGAAGTTATATTATGCTAATATGATTTCCGACGATGGTGGCATTCTACAGGAGCTTGAAAAAGAGCGTTTTTTGTTTTCCTATGGAGTTGGAACCTTAAACAAGCGATAGGATGCCGAGTCAAATCTAAAGAGCCATGGCATGAGATCATATAACGGTGGCATTTGATGCTGACCTTTTGTATGTGGCATTGGCAACATCGAGTATTTGTTCCCTCGATGGTTGCAAGCTTCCCATGATGGCCCAGTGCTAATGACACCTGGAAACATCGAGTATTAGATCTGGCGTCGAGCAGCAGATCTAATGACACCTGCGGATCCCTGAGCAGAGCGGTGGTGGCAATTCGACGGATTGGAGCGGGGCGTCCGATCTAATATTTTGTTTTTACATGGGATTTTGGAGCTTGAGCATGGGTAATTGAACAATGCATCTATAAAAGGCCCTACTCCCGAGGACTGGTTCTGAGCAGCTTGTGTTTTCTATTATATTGATAGGATGGGAGGGAGAGAAGTTTCAGGCCTGCGAGCCTATTCAAATAGTAGTAGAATTATTTTGAATAACGCGAAATGATCATCTTCATATAATTGTTTTTGAACATAGGTCTGCAAGGTTCAGCTTGGTGAGCATTTTCAGGATCGGGCAATGCTGCAAGGAAGCTCATGAGTGAGCGCCAAAGGGATTGTGCGCCGAGTGAATTGATCCGTGAAATCGATGTTACTGTGAGAAGGTATGAATTTTTTTTAAACATGATCGAATATAAGATTGTGATTGTTGCCAATTAGAAAAGAGAAAACGTGACCACAGCAGCCGGACTTTCACAATTTTACACATAATCAATTGCCGATGGCCCATCAATCTGCCTATAGACAGAATCTGGCTCCAACTCTATGATTTTTTGACAATTTGAACCAGTCTAACCTGCTTCTTTCGACGATAGCGGAAAAGGCAAATGAACTTCGATTAACCAGGCACCTGTACAAACTGCATAAGCTTGTATGGCCTTCTTTATGGCTCCATAGGCAAAGTGAAGCATCAACACAACATCTCCCTTCTCAAATTTCCCTTCCGTGAACCCCCAGGCAACCTGTTGCAGCACTACCGCCACTGCTGTGGTTACATTATCTACTAGAGAGATTTCTTCACCATGAGCAGCATTAACCAGCGTACATATCATCTGTCTAGACTGCGAGAGCCCCTTCTGAAGAGCGCCATGGTAGAAACTGTCAGGCTGTTGTAAGAACAGGCATTGCCACTTCGAACGACTTCCCACTTATGATCGTAATATCAAATACGCAGATTCCATTTCGGCCCCAGATTCGAATCTTACCCGAAACACACAGGCTATAAATTAGTTAGTTACTTAGCTTTAACGACGAGTCCAGACGTTTGGCCTCTAGCCGACACATTCCAAGGTTTTCAAGGCATTTTCGTCACAACATTGGAGCTGTTCGAACTCTTCTATCACAATTCAAAACTATCGAATTTCGTCAACAATTCAGCGGGCATTTTAGTTTGACATTCGGCGAACATCAAGATAGGAAGATCGATTAATTATTTTTATTCAGATGCATTTTTTAAGAAAACGATGTCCGTTTGTATGAGAAAAGCCGAGAGGGCTGCAGAACGTGTCATTGTCTTAGCAAAGATCGGGGCAGTGAAATCGTATTGAAAAGTATGATATTCATAGTTCAATGCCAATATCGCTCAGCTAAAAATTAGCATTTTGTCATTTTTTAAGTACTTTCCCTTCAAGATTCAAAGCCAAACAGCTGTCCCTGTGGTAGCAAGCAAGTTGAAAGCAACCTCTTGTACCCGCAGTTTACCCATTGATCTTCTTTAAAAGGGAACTCATGAATTTGGAGAGGCTTGGAGTGATTTTATGGAGCGATAAGGTGAATTTTGTTTTGTAATATTTTGGAGTGTTTTGTAATTTTGGAGAGATAAGGAGTATATTTTGTATTTTTGAAGTAAGAAGTGATTTTGTATTTGGAGTGATAAGGGAAAGTTGTTCAAAGTATTGTTTTACTTTGAGAGGGATTTTGAAGGCGAGTTGTTTCAAAGAGTTTTCAGCTTGGAGCTATCATTGCTTTAGATGTACCCAGTGATTAATAAAGATATCATTTTTTTTTGTGTTGATGTGTCCTAGATCTGCCCGAAATTGAATAAGGGGATCTTAGGTACACGAAGAGTGTGTTGATGATAGTGCATACTTCATTGTTGTTGTTTTTTATTTGTGTCTAGTTTTGACACATACTTGATCACATTTACCACTCACATAAAGTTTAATGCAAGTAAGCACAACACATGTAATGAAATAGCTTCAAGGAAAGATAATCAAGATCACAAATACAACAAATAATCAAAGTTTTCAACAAACGGCATTCTACTTCAACAAACAAATTCACTCATACAATCACGTTCATGAATTTGCAAACTCCAGCATTTCAAAGCAAAGTTTACATCAACATTCTTGTAAACAAATTTAAGAACTTGGTAATCAAACTCAAATTACATTGAATTGTAAGGGTGCATTCTCGGTTGAAACCGACACCCAAGTCTTGAATTGAGTCAAATTCAATTCATTGTAGTGGATCATTGAAATCATTGTAAGCTTTTTTGGGTGCATTTTCGACAGTGTTCGACACCCTTCCTTTAAAGCAAAATCAAGTGAATGCATGAATTTTAACAAGCAACAAGTTTACATCTCCTGCAAGTGAGCATGATTATTCATTCAACCAAATTGCCTTAATTCAGTGCAAAAATCAATACATCAAGCGAGCCAGAGTGAAGTTTATTGCACTAATCATCAAACAAGTTAAAACAATCAAGCAAGTTGACATCGCCATCAAGCGAGCATGGCTATTCATTCAAGTGAATGTGAATTCATCAAGTAAGTCAAGTGAGCGCTTAAACAAACGCGATCGTCATCAAGCGAGCGTGAATTCCAGAGTTTAAGCGAGAAAATTTACAACTCTAGCAAGTGCAATAAACAAAAAATCAAGCGAGCGTGCCATTCAAGTCACCTTCAAGCGAGCCTGTCCTTCAAGTGCAACAGTTCAAAGCACGACATCTACGACAAGAGAGCCTGATTTCAAGTGAGAAAGTTTAGATGGCGCAACATATTCAGTTGTTAAACATTCTTCATAGTTTGATCCTCTCGAGTGATGAAGACATGGTGCACGTCAGCAAAGAAACTCTTGCTGATATTTCACGCCATCTACAGCAAACGCATGAAACCATTGAGTTTCTTCAGCTTGAGTCCCAACTTCAAAGGAATGAATTGCAAGAAAAGGGTGATACTTTCAAGTCTTTGAACCATCCAAATGATAAGTCATTCATCCCAACAACTTCAAGTGTCGAAGTTGTTCATGATCCACTTCAAATTTCTTCCAAACCCATCATCAAGCCCTGGGAAGAAATTCAAAATAACAAAAATAGACGAGGCTTAGGATATGTCCCTGGTGACACCCACTTACAAATCCCAGATTATTCCAAGCCAATTAAGTTTTTGAGTGCAGGATTTCTTGAACCACTCACCTCAGTAGGTTCTGAGAAAGTTGTAGACAAACAGAATTGCACGCAACGTGAAGTTGATGTCCAACCAAAGTGTTCTCTTTGTCAAGGAACTGGTCATATGGAAGATCAGTGTTTTGATCTCCATCCGTGTTACCATTGTGGCAAGCCCAATCATTCCTCAGCAAAATGTCGCAACCACCAAAAATCAGGCAGATTGAATATACATTATGCATGGATTGATCCTTGGGAATGGTCATCCACAGTCAACCGGTTGTCTCAGTTCTACAACCGACTACATTCACACATAGTGCAGCCAGCAGTGAATCGATGATGGTACTTCATGCAACTGAATGAGGGAGTATGACAGTGCAACTCTCCTACTCCTGAAGGGGGGGAGTTCAAATATATTTTGGAGAAGATTGTCTCTACTTTCAGCTGACAAAGGGGGGAAAATGTCAATGAAATTGACAAGTGGTTGTCCGACTGAAAGTCTCGACAACATCAACGAAGCAGCCAGTGGGCCTCTTCATCAGCCAGTGGGCATCTTCATCAGCCAGTGGGCATTTGTCATCAGCAGTGAGCATCAGCAAATTCGCCAGTGGGCGATCGACAGCCAAAGCAGCAGTGAGCAGCTTTCATCATAGCAAAAGCAACATTGAGTTGTTTTTTCGACATCTTCAGCCAGTGGGCAATCATCATCAAATTGTGTCAGTGGACACCGGATGTTGTTCTCAAGCAAAGGACAGTTGGATCCTTTTGCGGCTTGGCACATGATGGAGTTGTCAAGTGTCCTTCAGAGATGAATCAAGCATGCAGCTGATTCATGTTCTCTTCAGATTTGAGTTTCTTCAGCATCCAGATTTGGTATCTGTTGTAATGTATCTTTGGATCATAGGGGGGAATGTTAGATGATCCAAAAATACAATTTTATCATAGGTTATAAAATTAAAATAAAA